>VICI01000446.1:0-38547 GCA_019593645.1 Akabosia matsudoensis | reverse complement strand
TATCATTCTGATCAGAATGGGAACCACATCCAGCATGAGGATATTTTGCTGATTTGCAATCTTTATGTGTGTTTTTAAAAGTGCGTACAAGCGTCTCTTTTGTTTAGTTCGCTTTGTGTGCCAAACTGCCAAATAAACTAAAGGCAATGATACTAAACCTTAGTTTCCAAATGATCACCATCTTTCCATCGTAATTTACGGCACGAAATACCAAACCATCAAGCTTTTAAGGAAAGACGAAATGATTTCAAACTTTTTTCACTGTCATTATCTTCAAGCTGGACAGCTTGCCACTGTTACCCCAAGTTCTTTTGAAGACATGACTCGGATATAATGCCATGGGTCAACTTTTTAAGCTCTAGAATGTTTTTGAATGACAGCAGAAGAAGGTAGGACAGGCCATAAAATTCACTCATTTCACTCATCTCTCACAGGTCTTGGCCAGAGTGAATGACAAGCGGGTAGATCGAGGAATGAGGGGGATTTAGCTGCTGGTGAGTTTAGGTACTCAGCGTAAACCAGGGTTTCCTTTTCTCCGTGTTTTCATGCTGCACTGAGCAAAACTTCCGAATTAAGTTTTCACTTGATTGTACGCTACGTTGCATCATCTATGCGACTTCTCTTCTTAGGTTGAACCAGTGGGGGATCACGGCGGAAGTTTAGACACCATAGTCGCTTGCTGTAAGAAGTTAATTAACACTGACAGGGCAAGGGAAAGCACAAGTTGGCAGGCCTATAGTAGTTGCAATTTGAACAGAAGTTCCTTATTAGCGCATCTGATAAATAAAGTGCACTTGGTTAGGTACCCACCAGACAAACTATATCTCAAGTGGAAAAAATAATGTGGAGAGTAGGGTAAAATGTGTCAAACATTTTTAAATTTCTAAATATATTATAGAGTAGTTGTAGCAGTAACCGCAATCATCGTCTTGCTAAATTGAATAGCTTTTCTAACCATGTCTGGTAAACTTATTGTAGCGGTTGTCTTAAATATCTTAATCAAGATTCGTTGCGAAAATAGCTACAACTAATGCAGCATCGACTGATATACGCCTATTACTATATTGTTTAAATGACGATGGAATTGCTAGGATTGTGTGCATTGTGCCTGCGCTAATGGAAAACTAATTACAAGGCCCTCGTGAAAACATTATATTTTATTAAATGGATTCTAATAACGTGCATACTGATGCATAATTAAATTGAAATATCAGTCAAGTTAGGATTAAATCTCATAGCATTGGCCTCGCTCAAGCGATCTCTGAGCTTTGAGTGCATCTTAAGAAAACTGAGGGCGCTGATGCGCGTAGTAATTGCATCCCTTTTTACCCCTAATGACTTTTTATGATGGTAACGTCTACGTAAAAATCTTGATCGTCACTACAGTCGAAAGCATCAGAACACCTATTATAATGTCTACCCTTCTACCCCTATCATTCCCAAAGAATGAGCTAATAATCATATCATAAAAATCCAGCGCTCTTCTGCTCCAAATGATGATATTTCCTTTAGATTTTTTTCAAGCGTAAGAAACCTTGAATAATGGGCTGCCACGCAATAGACATTATGAAAATTAATAATGTTTGACACCAGCACTCATTGAGCAAAAAAACTACTCAAGAAACGACTCATCCACGAAAAAACTCTTGACAAGTGTATGGTGCTCCAGGGAAGTAACAACGAGGAAAGGGCAGAAACTTTTGGATTTTAAAGAACGAAAAAATGGATAATTTTAGTCGCTGTGTGCTCATGATGTGACTGTCGAGTTTGTGTCATGACGCGAGTTTTTTTCGTATTAAAAATGAGCCTTCATTTTAAAAATTATATTGTCATTTTTTTATTAGGATGAGTTCACAGCGAATATTTTACCGAAATATCATTAGGTATGGTAAACTACTCGAAATCAACATTATTCACTTGGTATACAAAAGGTGAGTTTTCAGTAGGCACGATTATAGCAGCTATTGTACCCCCACCTGTGCTCCATTACCTATTGGCCACGAAAAAGGGCTGTTTGATTTTCATCCTGTGTGGTAAATAAAACACGTTGAATACCAAGCATAAGCCAATTTGTTTAATGTGGCGGCACCAGTGGTATACCTGGCCTAATGCCTCAAACCTCACACGATTTTAGGTGGATTCATATTTCAAAGAAAAACGCTAAATCAAAAGACTTGTTTGTATCGCACCGACTGAGGGTAATTAAATGTGAACTAGATTGATTCTTCTTTGAGGTTTCATCACAATAAATGGTAGCAAGGAGAGAGTAATAAAATCACTTGGAGCACGCAAACCAGTAAAAAAATTATTTTATCTTCTTGATTAGATTTTGTTTTCTTTTATATGGTAAAAAGTGTACCCTGCAGTGAATCATGAAGGCGGGACCCGATGCAATAGAGAAAAACCAATAAAAAATATCATCATTATTGCTTTAGATAGACCCTTTTAAAACGTTAGGTACATGATGTAAAGGTGTTGATCGTATTTTTAACAATGTTCATTATAGCACCTCCCGTTATTACATAATTCACAAGCTAATTCATTTTCAAAAGTTGCGTGATATAATGTTGAAAAACGTTCGATATCGTCTTTTAACGTTTTTCAACGTAACCATTCAAATAAATTTATTAGTATCATTATATTGTGTGTTCACTTTTTAGATCAATGGATGAGATATCATTTTTGTGCCCAGTTTCCATCTCCGGGAGAAAATTGAAAGGGAAAAGGCGCATTAAACCGTCACCGCTATTTTCTTCAGCTTCTTTTTTTGTTATTGAGCCATATATCTCCCAAAAGCAGAAGCAGATATTAAGAATTGATCGCCAGTAAAGGTTGAATTGGTGAGAAAAGAGAAATTCTGACAGAAGGATTACCCTTTCTATATATAGTTTTATGTGCTTATATACCTGACCTCCATTCGTGCGCTATAAAACGTAATCAAATCTATGTTTTTTATACACGTACTCTTCCATTTTATGGAGTTTTTTTTTACTTCGTTTGGCTTTACGAGGGGTGAACTCATCCAAACGTGAAATATCGTGAGAAAAGTGAATGTGTGTCAGAATGAAAAATCTTTTAGATTAATTTTCTTATTAAGCTAATCCCACGCTATACATATAGACGTGCGTTTTTTTATAATATAGGCTTTACTTTATGAATTGAAAAGAATAAGAATAATGATAGAGTTTTGCTAGAAAAATTCTTCATGCGAAACCAAGCATACTACTTAAATAAAAAGAAAAATATATTTTGAGGTTCAAGCACAGGCTTTTTGTTCGTTTTGAAAAATACGAGGAGAAAGTAGACACTGGCATTTCATTACTTATACATATAAACACACCTCATTTCTGCTTTATCTTGTGTCAAGAAAACTCGGAAAAAAATGTATGAATGAGGATCATTATACCTGGTGCCAGCCAGAGGAGCATTTTTTACTTTCTCTTTTGTAATGGCAAAGAAAGTGAAAGCATTTTTTTGTAAAGAGTAAAGAGCGTCTTGGTATCTGTTTAACCTTGTTGGTAAGATTTCCTCAGTAGAATAGAGTATGGGCTTTTCTTAGAACGCAAAAAAAATCCTTGAAGAAAATAAAGTATGAAGTGTTGTACAACTGTCTGTAGAAAGATGGTTGATGATGTTTGAGTGAAAAAGAAAAGGCAAATTTAATGCATTAGTTATTTTTGAGTACCCCACAAACACAATAGACAGACAAGTGCAAAAAATACACAAGGTTTGCAGTCAGACAAGAGTTGAAAGAATCTTGTTGAAAGAAGATGGATTGAAAAGAAAATTATCGTGAGTGACTCGAGATAATCATATGCTTGCTACAAAAATATGAAGAGTTTATTCAGACTTCGAGTGGAAAGTATTGTCTCGCCGTGTTTTGTTTTTTATCATTTCTCAAGATGAGCTAAGAGCACGTCACTATTTTTAAGACAAATATTGCTTTTTCAAGCAATGTAAAACGAAATGTTTGTAGAGGTCTTGTCTGAGCCAATTGTTAGGTGAAAGGCCCAAATTGATGTGAAAATGAAATAGAAAGACATACAGGCAGTTTACCTACCCATACATGGTTTTGCTTGTATAAAAATCATTTAGTTTGTCCTACTTGATGAAATATTGTAAGGCATATTGCGATAAAGTTTTTGCTTAAATTTAAAAATAATTAAAGCTTTTTGTACAACCTTTGACGCGTGAATTTGTTTGATGCCTGCCATAGTCTTTCGTAGTTAAAAAAAACTAGAATTCTATGGTATGACTCAAGCATTATTTTAATGCTTTTATATACTGTAAATGCAATTCCTATGGCTGTATAATTTAGTTTAGTTTGAATATCCACTGAAGACTTTAAATCAAATTATTTCTGAAGGAAGGACACATAACAGTATAACATTCGAATTCAATTTGTAGTAGTTCATGAAGCACATCAATCTTTCTTACTGTGCATTCACTATTGTTGCTTATATTTTTAGGCTGTCCTTGGAAAAAACTCGTTCCAGCCATGTAACGCTATTATTATCTTTCCGTGTCTGTTTCACCTTAGCAGAAAATTGAATGCACATTGCAAAAGGAGACGCAAATTGGGGTGAGAAAATGGGAACCGCTACATAGTGAAATATTCTAGATGCTGTTTTTGTGCTCTAGGCTAAAAATGGTACGTGATGGTGCCTATTCTTTTGCAGATGTATTTTCTGTTTTTTCTTCCTCGACGTTTCCCTGTGAAATCGCCAAAGGCAACGATGGGGAAGTAGTTTTGAAGAAATATTTGAATAATGCATCATTTTTCTCTCCCCGTATCATGCGAAAGCATAGCTCTGTCAGTCAACTATGTACTGTCATACCCATTATTCTAATGTTTCTTGTAAATAAAACAAGCCTTTGCTGTCTTTTGCTGGTCGCCTTGTGATATTTGATCAGCGATAGATTCTCGTCTTTCCTTAATTACCCCACCTTTAGTTTCACGGAATCAATATATTTTGAAGCTCACTTTCGACAGAAGACTAATGAAACAACTTGTTGAAAAGGGCAATGCTTGTACTTTCCTCTCGGTCGCTGCTTTATCTACCACATCAGTACAAGTCATTAACAATGTTGTAACTGAGACGAGTATGTATATCCTTCCATTACGAAAACGTCAACTTGATGATGCCAAAAATGACAACATTTTAACTTCTTAAGGAATCATAATCATTTAACGTGTTCCTAACCGCATTTTGAGCTAAACTATGCTACTGGTCATTCCTGTCATCGTCATCCTTATCATTTACTTAAAACTTGTTCTCTAAATGCCTCACTAAAATTGCCTTGTGTAATTGGAGCAAGAATACACGCTGCTGTTCCACTTTCTGTACGAAGAGTGTGTATGCAAACTCCCTTATCTAAATTCATTAGAGAGTCATAACAGTTTTCATGTCCACAAAAATATTTTCTTGTTAAGTCACTTGTACGTGTTATCACTAATCTCATATCGTTACATATCTGTTAACAGAGTTGTTTCAACCTTTCTTCGGGCTTTTGTGGCAGGCAGAAAATAACTTGCCATATTCCAAGACAAGTTGCGTCAACCCAAAAGAAAATCGTAAACACGCTGTCGCAGCAGAGAAAAGTCATTCTAATAATAATAAACAAGCAACAAAAAAGTAGCAATTTTCCGCTCTGATGACATAACTAGAGCGTAACCGGTCCACTTTTTCATGCTCTTACTTCCACAACATTCCGCGAAAACTGAACTGACAAATTAGATGATTATTACCATTTATACTGGTAGAAGCCTGTCGCTTGTGTACCCGTTCTGAAAGTAGTTAATTTAGCCTCTATTTTGACAGCTTTTATTTTCTTTAATTATTAGATCAATAAGATCAAACGGACACTCCAAAGAGGCGAAACGAAAAAAACTTCTCATTTACAAACTTGACAAGTACTTCAGTCACCGCCTTCGTTCCAATTTCATTTTCGTCATGAAAGTGTTCTGTGCGAAAGAGACAAGAGTCAAAGTCGAACCATAACCACAAATTTTTGGCTGAGTTGCTCCCCATTAGTGTACCAAAAAAGCACATTATTTGAATTATACATATAGATTCCAACACTGTACCTACTGCCTCCATAACTCTGCCAACTTTTTTTTTTGTACAAATATATCCAGGCGCCCTAGTACAAAACCTATGATAAGAATTTATCTTTGTTCTGAATTGCACGCCACAAAGAGGCAAAGCCAAAATGGTAGTGCATCGGCGAGTTATTTCCATTTTATGTCCATTTCCAATAGAACGTAGATCATCAGCCTCATAACTATTTTATGTTTTATCTTCCCGTTCCCGGGAAACAAACACTCATGTTTTTGTGTGCCGCATGGGATGAATGAAAAAGACTAGAGAAGAGTCTGTACTCATCATCCACAGTTTGTTTTCGTTATCCACTGAATAGTCCATGTTTTAGTCACAATAATTATCATTACTACAAGGAAATCTCTCTCATGGAGTCATCACACCAAAACCGAAACCAAACTGCATCTATGTTGCCTTTCTCTATACCCTGGTGGAAGCAAATGGTAGCTATTATTGTAAGCGATGTGGCTCTCCTGCTATGTTTATCACGGCTATGTCTGGATAAAAGCTTGATTTTACGACAGGGCGACTACCATGAATATTCAATTCAAAATAGATTTCCAACTTTGTCGCGCTTTTCTTTTATAAAACTTGTTTGTTTCTGGTCTGCGTGTCCTATAAAACCAGATAGCAAAATAGTATCATCCTTGATCCCCTAATTCCCTTCGTAATAATCATGACCATCGTCATCAAAGCGAAACTCAAACGTAGGTAGTTCCCCTGGTGAAATGAATGAGGATACCTATACATTTTTAGAAGATAGATTTTCCGTGATCATGGTTATTATCGTTGTAGAAGGTATACCACGACTGAGATCGTCTTTTATTCTCCTCTGTTTATTTGTGTGAGAGAACTCATGAAAATGATCATGATCAGCTTGTCTAAACAAGCCAAGTCTCATTTGTCTTCGTTTTGAAAAAGGGAAACATGAATACACACTACACACAGACATTCCAGTAGGAATACAGTTCCTAGTCAGTCAACAGTAAGAACAGTAGTTGCTAGTCATTCGGAGGAAACATGCTTTATTTTAAGGGTCATTCACACATATTCATGCCGTCAGATCAATTCTGGAGGCTGTGGATGATCACAAAATAACATCATCATCAACACCACAAGCACACAGGTTCATATCTCTCACAAAATCTGAGTCCCTCCAAAGGCTTGTTCTCTTCAAAGGTTTACTACCTTTCAAAGATAATCAACAAGGGAAAAATAGTAATTTGTCAAAACGTGGCATCTGAATAAAACACGCATATAGCATTAAGCTCAAGTGTTTTGTTTCTCTTCTGAGCACCCACTAATTATCATAATTCTGACCTGAATAACGTGTTATTTCCCAAGATGATAAAGAGGTCCACGAATGTTTTTGTTTTGGAAGATGAATAAAGACCACGCGATTTACTTCTGTGTAAAAAAAATCCATATAAATAGAATTTGATATTATTAAAGGAAGAGTCTTGTCGGTGGTAACGTCACTACACTATTTCTATCAGTAATTATATAGCACTAAAAATTAATCGCATTTTCGTTATGCTTGTTTTATGGTATAAATATTTCAGGTCATCTATCAACTCGCCATGTATTACAGCAATTCTTGTTCTTCTTTTCGTTCTGTGTGCAACGAAATACTTCAAGATAACAAGTAATTGATACTCTTTGGTTAACTCACTCATCCATTACCATGGGCACACATGTGTTTATAAAACTGTCAGTGAATTGCTGTACTCTGTCTGATGATTCATTATCACCGTTGCTCACTCAAAATCAAACCCTTTTAAAGCTAGCCTGTTACTAAACTGAATGCTGTTCTTTTTCTGGGAAGCTATTTTTTCTCAAAAGACAGATCGCCGTTGTTTTTTACTGGATCTGGGATGCATATCGTATCCCACAAATGAGCATCTTGGATTATTTCACTTCTACAAAATAAAAGGAAAATCTGGTGTGTCTACAAAGTATGCTTTAAAAAAAGCATCACTTGTGGTGGTGATTCAAAGTGAGTGGTAATGCATGTAGAATATTTTCTTATAAGATAAACGCAACGACACAGAAAGAAAAGGAAGGGTGCCACATGCTCAATCCAGAAAAAAAGCGCTGGTATGCAACATGCCAAACATGAATGAAAGCAGTAAAATGTATACGACAAGCGGTAAGTCAGCGTTTTTCCAAGATGCACACCAAGAAAAACGTTCGTGTGAACAAGGAAGCACTGACTTCTCGACTCTTTGAGTTTTTGGATGCACCAAGAGTCATTTATCTGGAATTCATGCATATTTAGAACGAGAGGGAAGATATTTAACGGCCAAGTACCTTATTTCCACTGTACCATGTACCCCTTCTGACTTTTTTAAAAGTTCGGATCTCTTTGATAATTACAAGAGGTGTACCTCTTTAATTAGTTGAAAAGAAAGGATGCCGCACTGGGTTAAGAAGGCGCTTCACCGGTAAAGCAGTTCAGAAGAGACTTTTTAAAGACTGCGTGAAATTGCTTAATTCATTACAGATGCATACGAGGAAAAGTAAAAGAAGGGTTACTAAAAAATGTTAATGAATGCAAAGTACAAAAGTAAGTACAACTGCTTGCTTGAAAAACAATGGACAAAGGAGGTTGATACGTAATGCACTTGTGTAATTCATGAGCACCTTTGTCTTTACTTGATTTCAATTATACCCCTGTCATCTTCTATCCTAATGAAACCGCTAATAGAATTCTCTTTTGAGTTGGATATTCACCATTTACCATTCACCAGTCTGAAGCGACCACATTTAACGATACGATCAGCGACTCGATGCTTACTTAATTAATTTTTTCCCTGTTGCTCGTCATGACAACCAGCTTCTTTTTAAAGAAAATGTACGACAGATTCCTCTAAATGAATAGTTCCCTCCCAGTTCCCAGAAGTCCCAGTTCGCAATTTATGAAATTTGTATCAAGTCTGATTCGCCCTTTATATCTTCTTAAGTGTCGATGCTGGTAAAAATTGTGCATAAACGATAAAAAATAGTGAAAAAGTATACATCCAAATGATTGCAAAATGAGTTTTTCTAGCCTATAAGTGATCCCTTAAGATTATGTAGTCATGAAGTTTTCTAGTACTAATAATAAATCTGATACTGGAACTAAACTAAATAAAAACTTTTTCGCGGAAGAATTCTTTTTACAAAAGAAAAACAGTGGCATATCTTTTTCACACTTGCACTGCGCATCCAAAGCAACGATCTGTAATCAAGAAGGCGAATTTGCGTGGTATTAAATCACATTATGAAGTCAGCGTGCATTCTTGTTAGAAATGCTTATCTTTCAAATGAAATCCCCTGTACAGCTGAAACGGGATAATACTTTTTTGAGATGAATATATAGTTGCTGTAGATTTTGCAAAGTCTGATAGCTTCTTCGAAGAAACTGAACTAGAAAGTGTAAAAATAAGATAAGAATAACTTTGGCCCTTTATGTCTTGTATTTTAGTTTTTAAACAAATTATTTTCTTGCTAGTCATGTTGATGAGACCTTATTTAAGACCTTCGTGCTCATTCCAGTGAGAAACTGGTAGTAGTACGTAGTTTTTCTTTTAAAACAATGTGTGAGCACTTACACAAAAAAATAAGGAAAACAAAACGTGTGCGTCCAAAGATAGGGTCAAAATATTCTGACATTTTACACCACCCCTCTATTCTCTGACTCTCCTGTACGATAAAAACAACATGAATATTATAAATTAATAAGTTATAAGACAGTACACTAATGGGTTTCCCTGTATTGCCCCTAACTTTCTTGTCTTCAGGGTGAATACAAAGGGGAAATTCTGTATTATGTTTTTTTTTATTTAATGAAGGCCTTCCCTTCTAGTGTGCTTTACGCAAAGAAAAGCTCTCTGTCGAGAAGAGTGAGAGACCCTCTGTTAAACCAGCACTTGAGGCAAAGGTATCATCAAAAATCTCCTAAATTTCATTACGATGATTCTCTCGTATGGTACGTGGAACTCAAAGCTGTCAAAAAACCACAGCTTCCACTTATATCCGAACTCACTAGTTTTCCGTTGTTCTCAGGTGCTAAAAGGTCTCCAGTAAGTAATACCTGTAATTATCTCAGCGAGCAGAGGGACCAAAAGTGGTTTCATTTCGCGTCTCCATGAAAAATCATAAGACGAACAAAAGCTCTGTTATTATTGGAAAGTAATCCTCTTCTAGGAATGGAATAATAATGAAAAGCCACTAAATTTTCGAAGCAAATTACATGGTCCTTGTCCAATCCACTCTGAAAACATCTCACCATATCTCGCTAAGATAATGCAAGCTTGTGATATTTACATTTTTATTGTATTACCCACAATATCATTTTTAATGAACCTTTCAAAATGTTAGCAGACCGCTTAATATTCATACCGCTTAGATTTTGAAAGGATAATTATGGTAACGCCGATGTCAGGCTCTTCAATTTAGCCATAATGCACTGAGAAGTTAAACATCGTTGACTCAACATTGCTGTACTTGATATCGATGGCGGCGATGTAGTCGTGTAGTCATTTAAAAAAAGTAAACAACCAAGCTAGTAAAACCACATGTACTTTCGTAATTTCGCAAGCTAATGGCTCATCTTTGTCAATAATGGATCATCGCACATACAAACACTCAAAATGAAAGGTATGTTTGGGATTTAGAACAGACCAGAGCCTTATATTCAGATTTTAAACATTGAATATTTCGAATTTTCGTGGCCATAACAGGCCCAACACCACCAGCAAAGCAATGGCCTGATGAAAAAAGTAATGGTCTCATTAAGAGTTTTAGTGAAAATTAAATGTTTTATCAGCGCGAGGTCACCTCCTCGTACCCGGGCACATGTGTATATTGGAGCTATAATTTAGAGTTGGTACATGGTTCCGACTTTCACACTTTTTCAAGGATGTAGAACATCGTCACTTGTTTCACTCGAAGTCATTTGCAAACAAAACGTATTTTGATATAAGTATTACATATAGTTTCTGGACAAGCATTCATTAAAAATTGCGGTTCTTGTTATTGTTATGTAAGTCAGTCATCATTTTCAGCATAAGACGGCGACAAGAACAAGTACGTTAAACTTGTCCTTTTCAACAGTTGCCCCTCTCCTGTGGCGTGTGTAAGTGCTCGTGAAAAATTTAGAAGCTTTAGTGGCTCCCTTTGAAGGAAAAACTGTCATGGGACAGATATATGAAGTATCAGAGCTGCTTAAACAATAATGCCAAGTTTATCATTTATATGTCGTGTATGAATTCACAGTGGAAAAATGCGCCTTTATGGTTTTCCTTGACGAGTTGAAACAGTTATCCTAATCGTTCCCGTGAAAATAACATCTTATTTTACACTCCTGGAAAATACCACTTTTTTCTTAAAGAACAGCATGACTTCTCAAAAGAAAATGACTTGAATGGGATGCGCTCCCATCAAAACCGATTCAAACAAACTTTCCCAGCAAAACTGGCACCACTTGTAAAAGTTTCAAGTTTTTGCCTTTTGCAGGTAAGTTTAGGCCTTGTTCTTTAGATATGAGTAACACCTAAACGTGAACAACACCCACACCATCGAGAAGTACATGTGTGAGGAGAATTTATTTTTGGAAGAAAAATATGAAAAGCCACTTTATACTTGTAGAAGAAACAAGTTGTATTAAAAAGCGGATTACATCATCATTCAAGATAAGCAGACATGTTTCTTCGTAATGTAAACCGAATAAGACACGAAAAGTCGACAGTCATTCCACTTAGGCTTCATTCTTCTTTCCTTTCTCTCTTACTTATCAATTTTGCACTGCTCCTGGCTTTAACAAGCTTTTATTTTGTAAAAAAAATCTCTATGGCGAAGTGCGTTATATTTTTTGCGTAAAAAGTTTTCACTTAGGAAACTTGTTCTGTTTCTGGCAAACGGAAAAAGCGGTGAAACTGTTGGAAAAACTCTTGAGACAAAATGGATTTCCTCTGTTGGGTTTTTTTCTTCGTCGACATTGTATGGTGCCAGCACTCAACTGGAAGGAAAGTGTTTGGAGTAAAATATGGAAGAAGCGAAAAACTTGCGTAATTCCATCTTTCTGTCTTCTATGTCAAGTTCAAAAAAGGCAACATGGTGTATATTCTATTAAGCTCAAGTGTTTATATAAAATATAGCCGCGTCTATTTCGCTTATTTTTTCTATCATGTCGCGTGGGAGTTCACTATAGTCCTTTCACATTATTCAGAAACTCTTTCTGTTTTTATTTTTTAACTGTGTGGAAATGTAATGAAAAATAAGTCTGATGATGATGCAGTGGTGAGAAAACTGTTTGGTGGTGTGTGCGACAAAACATACACCCGCCTGGGAGTTAAGGAGGATGCAGCGGGTGGAGTTCACGGGGCGTACTGTTACTCAAAACTGTATAACTACATCATTTTGGAAAGTGCACTAGGACATTTTATTCATAAAGGCATGAATTATTTGATTCGCACTTGGAAAGAAATTTCTTCTTGTCGTCCAGGGAAAGGATTGGAAAGTATATAATACTCTTATGATGATGCAATAATACTATGATATATTTACATACAAGGCCGAATTACGGAACTGCAGCTAGTGGAGCTCAAAGTTTAGTTTCGGTACAGAAAAGAAAGTTTGTGTGCGAAGTTTACAATAAGGCAAATTCTTTGAATATTGTGCTGGTTAGAGGGATGCATTTAAAATTAAGGTTCTTCTGAACAAAGCTTCGCTGACGTAAACATGGCGTTCGTGAGGCATCGTAGTACATAGTGATAGTTGAGAAATAAGTTCTGCCGTTTTTGTGTCACAGCACTATGGTGTTTCATTTGCTTTAACTTTTATTCCTCGCTACGTTAGCATCCGGACAGTTTTCGATGAGGTTTTTCATTTTTAAGTTTTGCAGAACGATTCATACATGTTAAACGATAATGCCTTGATTCTGGATGCCGTCTTGCGTAACTTCCCACAGCAGCTTAAAATAGTGGAAAAAGCAGCTTACATGATTTTTTTTTCAGCAAAGCTTGCCAGTGAAAATTGGAGAGATGATTTGAAAGCCCATCACTGCTCCTATCTTATATTGTTGAGGAACAATCCTAATATAAAAAGAGAGGATCAAGCTAGTTAGCCTAAATGGATTTGTTTGAAAGTATTTTTTTGTACTTTTTCACACATCTCCACACTTGTCTATCCATCGAGAGATCGCGGTGACGGGATAAATTGACAGAATGAACAACATCCATCCATGCTGAAAGATTTTTATAGAGCGATGATCACACTGACAAGCCACGTAAAAGTGCGAACAAGTACGCTCCTCTCCATTCCATACCCTCAACATAAACAAACTTTATTTCTTGTTGCGTGCGTGCTATTTGTTTAAAGTTAGGCGCAAGAGATAATGACTTCTATAAGAAAGCACAGCTGAAGAGAAGAGCACACGCATCGAGTAAACCATTCCAAATGCATAAGCTTCCGATAATACGGGTTCTTGCAATAAATAAAAATCAATAAAAGGATTATACTAATATTTGACAATGAAAAGGCTCGCAAGAATGCCGCTCCTATACAATGTGTATGGATTTTTTGTACCCCTATTTTCTGATTGCTGTTCTATATTTTATATGAATGCTATCCTCATAAATATCAATGATGCTCACGCACATAACCAGGCTTTAAGTTGTAGGTGCCTGTTTTCTTTTACTCTGGAATGTCTGCGTACTTCAACCGGAGAACTAGGTTCATAGCTTGAGATGGCTCATTTATAATGCAGTAAAAGATAATTTCCGTGTTGCATGATTACAATGTACAAGGAATGCCCTATCAAAATGGAAAGGCTGTAAGCAGGTTTTTTATGGAAATTTCGTCAAGTATCGTATTGAGGAAAAATAACAATAATACCTCTTCAGTTTTGTACATGCTGTTATTATTGTGAACGAGAGGACAATAATAATTTCGCCGAGTAGTCAAGTGCATATTGCTTTTGCTGAAATAACATGCATTTCCTATAGCTTTCCCGCTGAATAATTCAACAAAAAAGGAAATAGACTTCCAAAGATGCATCCTTCACCACGTTTTCTTTCTGTTCCTGAAAAGTAGCAGCAGGATCGAGAGAAAATCGAGAGTTGGCAGTTGTTGAAGAGTTGTTATTTCATTTTTTATTACATTCTTCCAACTTGTCTTTTGACTTTTATTGCAGACTTGTATGTGTTCATGATGATAGGAATATTGAAAGGACAATATGGAAGGACAAGATGATGCAGTAGTTGTACTCACGCATTCATCCACTCATTCCCAGTTAGATAGACTGGAACAAAAGAAAAAGGAAACATCTTTTGTGCATTTTCATTTTCCTCGGAAATGAGAAAGGGAAGCGGCTCAAAGCAGCCTTTGTACAGAATGTCCTCTTGTGCATATTCATTTTTATGTGCTTCTCATTATTAAGGCATTTTGGAACAAAAACGCCAACCAACTAACACTAATATTCATAGGAGGAATGCAATGAGTGGATTTTCCAAATGTTGTTCAGGAATGCAGCCTGTCTTCGTTGCACTGCTGGCACTAGTCTGATTATTTAACCTATTCATTTCGTCGTATACACTATTTAAAAAAATGAGAGCATCTTTTCTCCGCATCGACCAATACAGAATGTCATTTTCATCTCCCTGTTCCATTTACCAGTGCATCTGCATAACTGAGAATTTTTCATTTTCTTCATTTTACCCTATGCGTTGTTATCCTCCTCCCATTTGTGAAGCCCCTCAACCTGCCACCAATTTCAGCGGCACCATCAAACGACTTCATTTTCTCGTGGAGGTAGCCGTATTATGAAGTATTTAGTCAAGTCAGTCATACTCTTTTTCAAAGTCATCACATGAAAGATTCTTCCGAGGAGGGAGCTCAAAAATCACAGCCATCATGATCGTTGAAATATGCATATTCATTACTTAATAGCTTCAAAACACACAGACGGTGCACAACACACTTACCACTCTACTCGGAAGGAAAACGACATGGGGGCTTGAGGGAAAAGATGCTTTTCAAAATGTAAAGTGTTTTTTCATCATCTGTGTTTTATTACATGAATTGATATTACTCAAAAGGAGGCTGTACTGCCTTTCGATAGCATAATTATTGCGTTTATGTTCGTTCGAATATTTGGAAGCTTCCGCGAGCTAGATGATAATAATAATATAGCGATGCTTACCTAACCTGATGATAATGCTTTCGATGCTATTTCGACAGGTTGGATAGTACTATTAAATCAAATCGACAAATCCATATATCATGTTTTCCAATGTATGCATGCATGTATTCATTTCCGCGCTGAGCTTGAGAGAAGATTGCAGTTAAAAAAAAGATGATTTACGCCTCCTGTCACTTTTCCTAATCATCGCATATATGTATATTCGCACTAGTTAGTTTCCTTTTCGAAAAATAAATCCGAGAAGAAGAGCTAGCTATAAAATGAATTCAAGAAACAGGTACGGATTGACAGTTTCTCAACGACGTGTAGATGTTAGTGTGAAGAGTAGATCAAAATTCGCCAGATTTCTTTACGAAAGAAAGGAAATAGGTTTGGTGGAGTGTTTCGCTCCTGCAAATAATGAAGATGATCATCATCAAAGATGAAGACGAGGCGGATATAGCTGATTTCGATCAAGCTAGCATGGTACTATTACATTACTAACTAAAGAAAAAATATACCTATCAGCTTGTTCAACTCATTCAGCGCTGCTTCTTGAAGATTCTAGCTAGCTCATTTCTGAGCCTTCGTAGTTTTGTGCTAGTGCTGCAATTGATTTAAAGCCGTGACACGCGAGTGTAAATAATGGGAGAAGGCGACTTAAGTAGCGAAGTACGATAGAAAAGAATAGCGCAAAATGAAGTTTTATCTTTAGGTGTGTATGTCTTGTTGATATAGTCGTTAGACTCATCTTCACGGGGATAGATATTTTCTCGAGATGTGTGGGCTGGAAAGATGAAGTAAACGATGCGATCAAGCAACCAAAACCAAAGAGGATGGATGATCTATTATAGGCACGTGGACAGATTGATGCACACACGCAACCTGGGCTGAACTTGATGTAAAAAGCTCAAGTTGATGGGAAAAAGAGAGTGAATAAGCAACTACTGACTAGTTTCTGTAGTTATCTATCTTGAAACGGGTGCTGGTATAAGAAAGAAAAGGAAATAAAAAAGGAAAGTAAAACGTCTTAAGCTCCATACAAAAGACGAACATTGTAACAAGGTTGAATTAGGCCCAAAATCTAGTCATTCGTGTTCTCCAAGGATTGAGTTCAAGTACAAAAACATGAAAACGATGACGGTTATCAAGAAAAGCATAACGATGGGTTCAACAAAACAAAAGATAAAGAGATGTGTGGACTCGTGTACAATATCTAAATGATTTAGGTCCATGTTAATGTTACGTCATGTGTGTAGAGTCGTTGAGGATAATGGCAGATGGATTGCTCTTCATACGACAATAGATAAAATATTACAATCATCTACAGCTCAGTTATTCAGCATTTTTTATATTAGTATCGCATTGTCCTGCACTCATCATGCAAGATAAATTCTTCTGAATTGAGAAGCCAGTTAGAATAGGAGAAGAACAATCTTATCTAGAAACAAAAGTGCTTAATCATTTAGCTCATAAATGGTCACCAAGCAGTAACTGACGATAAGTAATCATGTAATCACGAGGAACTTATGAAACACCACTGCGCTCCAGTGGATATACTGAAACAAAACGATTGCGCTACTGCTTTGAATCAAAATGAAGCTATCAAGACACTACACAAAAGATATTTTTTGCTTACTGCCAAGCTACGAGAAAGAGGAGGAGGAATATACCAATGAAAGGGATACCCCGCTGGGCTATTATTGAAAACGACAAAATTCATGCATGCATTTACCATTTGGGTTGCACTCCTTTGGCACAAATCTGATATCAGATCAGCATGCTAAACAACAATAAAACAGTCAGGAAGAGTCAATAAAATGAGAATGAAAAGTTTGTACATCTTCATTGAATACTCCTACTATACTATTCCCACTGAAAGGAGATCAAGAGAACATTCTTCCGATTCAAATCTCGTTCACTTTTCAGTGTCATTAGTAGCCAGAGCGATATAATAAAAGGCAGACAATGACCAAGTAGTAATAAATATTAGAAAATTGGGAGAGGACAGATAACAATTCATTTTCTTATAGACTTGTTCTCTCTGTGTGTGGCTCACCATTACTTTCAAATGTTAAAAATGTGGCTAACCATTACCGAAAAAAATGAATAAAAACTACTTGTTTTCTGGGAGCAGCAACTCTTTTTATGTTGTTTTAGGTAGCACCAGAAAAAGTAGAAAATTGTTGCTGAACAGAAAGCGAACATGTTACTATAGAGAAAACTGCAGCCGCGTCCGTGAGGTACAGTCATTAATCTTAGTCTGGGAGTAAACTCAACTCTATTTTATTCCCTCTTGTTGCTTGATGACCCGAAACACAATAATGTGAGACATTTGCAATGCTCTCTGCTCTGCTACATTTTTATATACCTTGTTGAGTCGTTCCTCTAACTTAACTCTAGAGTCAAAGCCAAGGACAGTTTTACTTTCTTTTGTCTTTTTCTTCCCATTTCTACTGGCTTCCACTCACATAACTTTGTTTCCTTCAGCTGTGTTCATCAACCCTACATGTTTTGGAAGTTTATAAGAGAAATGTATTGTGTGTTGTTAGTGTCCCTTGTGGAATGAACTCCTTCAGGAAAGACCAAGACATATTCGCTCTGGAACAAGTGCAAACACTCGTACTTTTCTGTGTGTGAAAACTCATATATAAACTTTCTCGCTGCTTGTCCTTTATCCTATACAGTTCACTGCATTCCGGCAAAATTGCACTGGTACACCAACAGCCGTATTTCCAGATTGTGCTACCAATTCCGCTTAACGTACTTCCTTCCTAGTACACACCAATTCCGCTGTTATTCTTCTGACTTGAAGAATCTGTTTCCATTTACTCTTGGCAAATAGAATGGGACAGAGGACAAGCAAAAAAGTAATTCTTTCTCGGAAAAATAAATACGCTGATGAAGTTACCACTGAAAAAAACGACACACATGGTAGTTCATTGTTTTGTAGAGATTGCAAGTGTATTTTTTGTGGAGAAAACTTTGCTCCGGTTTTTCTTGCACAACATTTCCTCTTGTAATTTTAACTGCTAGCATTATGATCATCGGATCAAGAGGCAAAAAAACAAACAAGCTTTTTTTCATCCATTTGGCTGTTTTATAAACAAACTATATTTTTTGCAAGTTGTCGTGAACAAGAACGATATATTGTGCACTTGCTTTCAATGAGGAACAGTTATTATTATTGCGCTCGTTTTAGTCCGCATCCGTTTTGGTGCATTGATCATATGCCTTACGGAGGAGGACAAGGAGGTCGACAATTGTAAATATTAGATGGAACTCTTGTAGATTTTGTGTTCGCTCTCTGTGGGCTCTATTAAAAAAGGAAAAATCCACATGGTGCCCGGTCTCGACTTGACCACGACGAAAACGACACTTGGTCCAATCTTTTAACTTGTACAGCAGCAAGTTCTGAAAATAAATATGAACCGGATTTTTGTTTGTGAGTACACAAAAGGAGAAAGAGCGTGAGTTCGTCGTGCTGAGTAGATGGACATGGGCCTTTCGAGCCTTTTTGTCATTTGTTATTACTCTTCTTAAGTAAGTTGCTACCGTGTGTCAAATGTTTACATTTAGAGAATAGAGTAAAAAAGGTAGAGAGCCCAGCATGAAAGAAATCAAAGTTGACATGCACAGCACAGAGAGAACTGGATTTGATGAAATAAAGTTGTACGTCTTCATTCCATTATTCTGATTTCTATTGATTGGCCCAGTTTGTTTTGTCAATTACGAGGTTGCTCATATTGTATGATTGAGTGTATTTATATTTTTCGAACGTTATCTGTTCTTCGCAAAACGTAAAGAAATTAGAAATCCTGCCGCTGTCCACGTAAATCATCTGTAATGAATTATGCATGGGGTCAATTTTTTATGTCTGAATTTTTGCTAAGGTGATAGAATGCCACTGCTGAAGTTTCTGGTTTGTTGACGGCGTTCAGAAAAAAAAACTATACACAGTCAGTAACACTTTTAAAAAGATTGCATATCTATTAGCATTGCCTCCTAATTAATAAATTGATCATTTTCCCCCTTTGCACAAATACTCTTTTTAGAAAGTTTTAAGCAAAAAAAGGTAATGACGAATGTCATAAGCTAAAAGTCCCGTCAGTTTTAACCACATCAAAGCAACCTGATGTATACCTTCTCATCTTCTTTCTTCTTCGTCATCTTGCACCAGAAAAACTTTTCAAAATTATTCAACTTGGGAATTCTTCTTGGAATACAGCAACTCGTTCAACTTTCCCTACCTCTGAGTGTAGCCTTTCTCCTTGCTTCTTTTTTTAGTTTTTCTGACTGTTTTGATTACCGCTTTCATGAAATGCGTACTGTGGGAGCTGTTACGGGATACAATAAAACTTTTATCAAGATTAAACCTTGAACTGAACAAAAAATGAATAGGAACGAACGAGGAACTCTTTCTGAATGAAACATGAAAGAATGCATGCTACTTCTTTTCTGCTTCCTTCATAAAAGCTATATTTCCCACAAAATACTTCTATACATTATTTTCTAACATTTTACGAAAATTCCTGTAGTTTACCAATTTACTATACAGCTTAACAGACTACAGCTAGTTTTTTACTACAACTTTTTCGGTTTGAGTCCTTACAAAATATACAAATATCGTTTCATTCCTCATGCAATGTCGTAACTGTTACACCCTATGAAATTCTATATACCTAGTTTCATTTTTTGCCTTACTACTGTGAGGTCTACCGAATTTTCTGTTCATTTTTCATTCACAAGTAAATTTGTGTTTTAACTTCAAAAGTTTCTGTCATATTCTAGCAAAAGCTTCAGACCATATTAAACGGATAAAATTGCCTATCTGCACTTCTATATACGCATTACTTCACTGCATGATTCTTCGTTGCTGTGATTATTGTAACGGATTAAACTATTTTAGTCACAAATAGGTTGAGTAACAACATTATTTAATGCTTCAGACAAGCACTGCATAATGTCTCGAGCTAGCCCATTTTTTTCGTCTCGTCACTGGTATTTTACCGTATGAATACGTATCCATATATGGCATACGCAGTAAAAAAAAACTACAAACATTTTGAAACATTTTTTCAAACTTTATGTAGCCCTCATGGCTTCAATAAAATCAGTGTTATTTTGAGCAGTTAGTTTGTCACACAAAGCTAAAAGCAGTCGTATCTTATGTTTCTCTGTATAAGTACGTAGCAATCTATAATAATAATAGACCGTCCGTCAGATTCAGCTAAATTCTACTGGATTGTTTTATGTCCATAGTTCTGTTTCCTTTCTCTCCCAGTAGTAGCCATCCGTCAGTACGAAAAGGACCGAAGAGCTGTCTAAATAGTACAATAATAATACAATTTAATGCGGAATGAGCTTCCCCACTAGCATCACCGTTACATCACATCACTCTTTTATGAAGTCTTGCTTCGTTGACCGGCTTCCTGTGTACTCCCTTTTATTCGGCTTGTTATTTTATTTTCCTACTTCTTGTGAGACTTCCATCTTCATCTTACTTCATCTTGTTGTTCTTGTCTCCTGTCGGGTTTTTTCTCTCATTTTCTCAAGACTTTCATGGACTCTTGCACAAGAGCATCTCTATATATACAAAAAAGTACCCATTTTTCGTATGTCTCTACTCGCCAAGGAACATGATTCAGTGGTATTTTCTACGAAAAAAATCGTGCTATTTTGGTCGAAGCGTCCCATAAACGGATAGGATGCTTCCTTTGACTGCATAGTGCTTTCTCTGTTCTATTCATCTTGAAACTACTTCGAAATGATGTAGTCTCCCATCGAATGTTACACAGGATAGATTTTCAGAATAAAAAAGTTTGGAAGGTATGCATGAATTGACTCAGATAAAATTCAATCTGTAACTTATTCGTAGAACATTTTTTAACAAACAGGAGAAGTAGTTTACGGTGGGCATGGCTCAGAAAGAAGTTTTTATGCATCCCTTGGTCCATTCCGTAAAATCAGTAAAATCTCGGGTCATAGCGGAAAAGGAAGTTTACACGCACGGTGAGGAGGACAGGACAACTATGTGTGTCTTGAAATTGAATTTATTTCATTTTGTTCCGCATCACCAATGCGGAGAGAATGAGCAACCATGCAGTTAAATTACTAAACTGTCCTGCATTCCAATGTTGTCAATGTAACGGCATCAACGGAGTAACATCTACATTTAAAGTTATCGTGAGATTGGATTTTCTTCCCCTTACATTGTCTTATCGAGACAAAAATAAAATTGAAAATTGTAGATGAAGATAGAAAAGAGTATGCCTGGATGTATCTATCCCAGATATTTTTGTATTAAACCCGATTGTCTTTTAGCAGCATACCATTGAACAGAAAATTCTTTTACTGGCCATGAGCTAGAGTAATCTATTTTTTAGCCAAAAGCTCGAAATAAAAATCATTTTTACAAATTCCAGATGTATTGACGACCAGACTTTCAATATTCATTAAGCACAAATAAATAATTCTCTTAATTAGGAAGATGTGCTGAGTACTGTCTGGTTACACAAACCATCAAATTTGCTATTTTTTCTTTGTATAAAACAAACAATAATTATTTTAGCTTGCAATATAACAACCAGCTTGTCTCCTTCATTCCCAGAAAAACATCTTTCTCTTCTGTGTAAACAAGCTTTCCACTTGAAAGTCATTCATTTCCCTCCATCCCACTCCGAGTCACCACGTCCCAGCTTTCTTTCTCTCTTCTACTCTCATCTCCCCTTTTTTATCATTACGTTTCTCTCAATGAATTTAAACAGCAGCCCATTACAATAAAAAGCAAGAGGAAACCGGCACAAACACAACCATCAAAGATAACTACACAGAGAGACACTATACCAATACGCTGTATACTGATGGCCAATGAAATTACCATTTTCTCTTTGGTTGTCGCGTCAATCAGAAATCCGGAAGGAAAAGATTACGTCAAGGGTTACTTTTTCTGTTGTTCTTCGCGTGTCTCTTCACTTGAAAAAACGAACGGTACTTTGGGGAGCATTTTTTAAAAATTGCGATTCTATTGTAAAATCAAAAGGTTCACGGTGCTATACGTACTCGTCAGATTCTAGACACTCCCAGAATAAAGTAAGGCTCTACTCAAATCGTGTACTCTGTAATTTCGAGAGATTTTTTTTCTGTGCGTAGCTCATAGCTACACGCTATCGACATATAGTATATTTGTCTTGCATTTGCACCAAGCCCTTTTTCTCGTCTTTCATCTACTTTCTCGTCATTAAACAGAAAAAATATTATCCTTTGAGACAAATGCACTGCGTTTTGAAGAACTGACGACTGACGCAGTCTAGGTTTGTAATACCAACACAAACTTTTTTATCCTCTGCATGAAATGATTAGAGACAAACCCTCAATTTCCTAATGCAACATCCACAAATTTGTAATATCGATCCACCCAATTTTTTAACAAATTTTTATACTGTAAACATTTTTTTGTGCATCACGCCGGTTTAACACGCACATCACAAATTTCCAGTTCTGACTGATGTGCATTGACAAGGGGAAGATGTGCGTATTTTTATTATCATTTGGATGAGTAAATGTTTAAACTTTAAAGGTTTTTACTAGCTTTTGTTTGCTACTAGTCCCTGTGCTAGCTTTATTGCGTATAAAATACTATCCAGAAGTTTATCTGTGTGCGTGTCTGTGTGTACATACAATTTAAAACAAAAGTTTGTAAATTAGTGGTGATGTGTTGAGTGAAATGAAAATGAGGGAGAAAGGACGGTTGAATGAATGGTGAAAATCCCAGCGCTTTAAAGTCTGGTACGTATCTGGATCCGCAATAAACGAAACAGGATCGATCTACAAAACCAAGTTGTTTGTGTATAAGAGCGTAGATGGAATACGCAATGTTTTGTGGGCACAATAGGTGCGTTATAAGCATTGCTCATGGTATTTTGTAACTATGTTGCTATTCACAAGGTTGTTTTAATTACGGCTGGGATATTTCATCTGAAATCAGAGATTACACACACCAGTGGAGTTAGAGCACAGACCGGGGAACGGCACGTTAAGTGGTATTTTCGTTTAGAGATATTTGCGTTGCATGTCACACATACTTTTTATTATCCGGTTTCATGATGGATGATAATTAGGCATACATACTGCATACAGGTATGCACAGGCTTGATAAAATGTCGTAAAAGTTGGCTATTAGTGTGCAAAAGTGAACAGATTTATATCTAGCAAAAAACATGCACACGTGCGGAGTTTAAGTTCCAATTTCCATTTTCCGCACAAAGATAGCATCAACGATCTTTTCAGCTCTTCTGTAAATGTATGTAAGCTACAAAGAGAGGAATACGGAAACTGTAAGGCTGATCCTATTACGAAAAATTTAAACTATTTTGCGTTTACTTAAACACTTTCATTTGAAGCCATTTAGCTTCAAGTGTTCCTTCCATGCGTGCTTTCCCCAAGTAAATAAATAAACACCTGCATTTCTCGTTATTGTTTACCCTTTCAAGTTGCTTTCTCCTTTGAGAACTCTTTCTTTCCCACTTTTAATAAATTTGTGTACAGTGCACTTGGTTTACCTTGTTGGGAACGCACATACGCACCAGGATTTATTCTCCATAGAGGACTAGCAAGTTCACTCACGATGAGAGATGTGTGTATACTCAGGTAGGACAGATGAGCCACAGGAAGCTCCAGTGTAAACGAAATTTCTGAGAAACAGTGAAAGTTTCGCAAGTAGGCAAACAAAAGAGATGTGATGAAGCAATACTGGACCGGAGAAAGGAGCATACGGGGGAAAAGATTTGAACGGAGAGGGTACACCGCACTCAAAACTATAACCAAGCTCTATGTTGCTGTGAGTGAAAAAGAAAATTTTCTTAAGAAAATGAGAAAACAACTATTTACATTAAAATTGGACTGCGATTTTGTTTCCTCCTGGAGCTTGTGCTTGTCTTTATTGCTTGTCCTGCCTTTTCCAAGAGGATGGGAATGGGGTCTTACTTGAGAAGAGCTATTATTAAACCGTATTTTATTATTATGCGAGCTCTTTCAACAGTCAAGGAGGTGGTGGTTACGTTACCACTGTTGTTTATGAAACAAAACGAACAAAAGAAACTGCTAACTTTGTGAAAATGGAGCTTGTATTGTGCTAAGGAAAATTAAAGGTTGTTGTATTATAGTACTGTGGCTTGAAATAAGTGGGAGAACAAGCAGGTTGTTGTGTAGTAATAAGAGTAATAATAGGAATAATACAGAGCATTAATGTAATTATGAACAGTCTTCTGAACTGCTGTCATATTCGAGCTGCCTCTTTTCTGTATGTTGCAGCCAGGCAGATGCTACGCAAAATCATGATTTTTAACCTGTAACGTTGAGCCTGCTGCCTTCTATAATACATAAATTCAAACCTTTTAAAACTTTATTGACTCTTAAAAATTTGCCAAAACGTTCGATGCCCCGTTAATTATTTTATTCTTCTTGTAGGTAACTTTACCATCCATATTATTTGCTGAACAAATAAAATCAACATTTCCACTGTAATTTAATCTTGATGATAGGTTTAAGCCCGTTGCTTACTGCCAAATGTTTAGCCTTTCTTGCTATTCAATGCCACTGCAGGTTTACCACGAGTTAAAACTGACGAGATATGAATTACAAGAGTCTAGGCATGCACGTGATGTGTAGTGTCTAGCTTTTCAACACTTCAACCGCTACATCTACTATATAATGTTTGTGTTTTCAAGCTAAGCTCGTGCTCGTAAGGAAACCTAGCGCTTTAACTTTTACCTCACTCCTCTCACGCAGTCGTCGATCAAAACAGTGTGAAAGCCAAAACATTCCCTGAGGGTGGATATCCCATCTCTCTGGATTTAAATAGGGTTTGGGTTTTTGTGTGTACATCACCATCATCCTCCTCATCCGCAATCCGCAACTCAAACAGACGAAACACGGCTAAAAAATTCATCCTCGAGGGTTTCCTATTATAATTCAATGTGCAATGCTTTTATGTAATGGATCTTGAGCCACGAGACAAAAATATGTTTGCTTATTTTACTCAGCTATGTGCACTCTCTGACACAACCTTTTAAGCTGGCTTCCCTAATAAAGGGTAATAATAATAATAACATCAACAGTGAACAGCGCCTAGATAAACATTTTTTGTCAATATGTTTCGGCAAAAGATGAATAGACAAAAAGGAAGCAATAATAAACTAAATGCAGTGATGAAATACACCAGGGATAAATAGCTCTAGGCATTTTCGTTAAAAAAGGGATTCAATACATTATGAGTAAAAATCATTATACAAGGAAATAATTCATGTAACTGCCCATTGTTTATCGTTATAATGAGTATGAATAAACAACGCAAGCTAGAAACTTCCCCACGATCATCATGTAAGTCTAAACTGTTTCAGATTTAAATTATTTATGTTTTTCTTCGGCGAGAGTGACTTTTTGTGTAAACCAAGTCGGGCTGGCGTGTGCCAACACCAAACCAGCGCTTAGCACATGTCCGTCCTGAGGCTACTCAAATTTATGATTGAGTGACTCCATCAATATGGTCAACACTTGTGCAAGCTTTTTTCATCCGTAATCCTTACATATCAAGTTTACTAAAAAAAATCTTAGTGGGACTTTGCTGCAATAATCAAACCATATCGGCAAGCTTTGGTTGCCAAAAAGACAAACATTTTCTCACAAAATTTCGTTTTTTCTTCCTTCATCCTTTAGCAAAAAAAAAAACATCTTATCCTGGTGGCTGACTTGACATCACCATAAGAACAATTGTGAACACCCAGCTCCTTAGTAGTCTTACCGTATTATATGTAGCATTCTATTTCGCTGGCGGTGATAATGGAATCAACCTTTCACTGGATGTTTTCCTCACTCCAAACATTTCGTGTCTCTCGTTGAATTCCACTCTGACGAGAAAAAATTGGACTGGAGAATGCTCATGTAATCTTGTGAAAACAACAAGACGGTGTGATAACGCACAAACCGACAATAGCTCCTGACTATTCATTCTCTTGTGTTCAATCTTTGGTATCGAAGCAATTTCAGCCAAAATTCCTTGTGAAAATAGAGATGTCGGAGTGCCATCTCAGGAATCTTAAAACAAAAGAAAAAAAAGATTCGTCGCGTTGATAAAAACGGGTTAAAGGGTTGAGTACCAAGACACGCAGTTTTTCGTCTTTCTCAGGAGCATCCAATTCCATAGGAGTGAAACTCTAGTTCATTTAATATTGTGTATGAAAGTGGAGCACCTCCACAACCTCTTCAAGAACCTGTGTTTTTTACACAGTCTGACGAGTCTTCATTAGGAAAATCCACTACACACATGTCAGAGAAGACAACGGATGTGTGCCCGGTTGCGTGCCGGAAACAAGGTTCATTTTGGGAATGTCACATTAGGCCTCGAAAAGTCTGCTGACCTGAGTAGAAAGTTAAGGAGATAGAAAATACGAGATCAGAAAAGGTTCGTCTTCCATTTCCTTTTCTTCTTTCCCGGGTTTGGTTAGTCGGGCTTGTTTTCATTCAAGATTACTTGAATAAAAACGAATATTATCTGGGTACAGCCATACATCACCACATCATCATAATCTCTTCTGTTTTTTCGCAAAGCGAACTTTTTTGCTTGTTGTTGTCTCTAGGGATTGTAGAGAAAGCGCTGATCAGCTTTTCAAGACAGCCAAGATCACGTTCAATTTATAGTGGAAGCGTGTTTGGAACTTTTAAAATATTACCGTTCTATTAGGTTCAACTTGATATGTATTCATAGCTGGAAATCCATGTCTTGTCATATCAAACACAAGTCAAGCCTTGATAAGTAGGTTTATCACACTAACCAGGAAGTTGTCTTGGAATAAGTGAGGAAGATAAGGTGAACATAGTAAATTGAGTGGTTACAGCGCTTTAACTTTAGGTGTTTTTTGAAACCACCAAACAGAATCTTTTAAAAACACACACTGTAGAAATGGAGTTCAATTATTTTTTAGACGGACGATTTTCTTATGGCGATGTATTGCGTGCAATGCACACACATCTTTGAGTAGGTATGCTGAATAGTCTCCCGTGAAGACAGACGTCTGATTCATAAGCCATGACATTTAAAATATTCCATGAATCCGAGGTTTACCACGGATCGTCTATTTTTTCTGGAATTTTTCGTATTGACATGATAGTATTACATTTTTCTCCAGAAGCTTCTACTGATGTACCGATAAACGGAAGTCTCTGTCTTTGCACGCCTCAATGGGACTATCTAGACCCGGAATTTCTTGAAGCAAAAAAAGACAAAAGGTGGCTTTCTGCGAGGAACTTTCGTATGAACAAGATTCGATAGATGGTTTGAACGAGATTTTATTTCCGCATGCACATGCTGTTGGCTGTGTGGAAGAAATAATAAAAAAGGTTAACCTCATGTTATGTCTTTTTTTCTGCGAGCCCGCTAACGTTTAGATGTTAGAGGTGGTATTCATTCCATTCTTTTTGCAATTCAAACACTGAAATCCGCCATATTTATTGAGACAGAAAAGAAAACGTGCTATTGTTTCTACTCTACTCTATTCTAGTTTATGGCATTTTTATATTATTTCTCATCGTTTATTTCTTTTTAGGTTGGTTGCCACAGCCAACGTCTTGAATATTGTTGAAACATACCGTTCCTGAGAAAATAAGATCGTTGTCAAAAAATTACCATTGCTATTTCTCCATTGTCTTCTGCATTTGTACAGCAGGCCACCACGAAATGGTGATATCGATATAGCAATGCAAAGGAAAATGGACCAAGTCTTGAATGTCTGTCACATTCATCGCAGCCATTTATATTTCAATTCCAAACACGACTTCTCCAAACAGGAACACCACCACAAAAAAACCAATAATTTCTTGTGCGTGGAAGCAGATAATCCAAACGCTTGATACTGCGAAGTGTACATGAATATCACTTCGATTTGCGTTTTAACTGTTTTACGGCTCAAATAATTTTGCTTTTGCAATTTATTCGAGATAAAAAGTATTCACACCATGATGTCAAGAGGTTGTGTAGCCCTTCGTGGTGAAAAAGGATTACCCCGATGTGATCAGCCACGTTATTTATACATTTCCCACCGTGGCTGGAGACAGGTACGTTTCAGTAAACTAGCTGAGCCGTAAAACTAAGTGTTAAATGATAAGGAAAACGGTTCCACAACTGTTGGCAGTTGCAAAACTCACATCCATAGTTGTTAGAATACCTGATGTTGCTATGGCGGAATTCGGTAATTGTAAAAACAGAGTTTGGCAGCGTGAAGTTGTACTAAATATATTACAAAACCTTTGTAGCGCCAGAATGGTAACTTATTATCTGCCTTATGCGTGCTTTCTTTTATTCTGACATTACGTTTACACCGGAATAGCTGAAAAGAATTGCAAAACAAACGAAATATAACCTCGAGATAGTTTCTTGCCATTCATCCATACCAATTTTTTTTCTTGAGTGTCCTCTGAAAGCATCTTGACAGCTGAACTATCTCACCATATGACACTGAGTCATTTATCTTACTTTTTTGAATTTTATATTTTTCTGGTACCCAGCACCTCATTCCTGTATGGTTTGATCCTGCCCACCGTGACGATACCTTACCGAAAACGTCATTCGAATCCTATTTTTCTTGTCATCATTTTTTTCATCTTGTTTTTTATTATGATCCTTATTATTTACCCAACTATTTATGAGAGCTATGGAAGTAAGAAAACAAGTAAATTCTTTCTTGCTTTCTCCTTGTGTACAACTAAAATAGTATCATTTTTTTGTGCTATGAAAGTTGTGTGTCATAAATACATTATATCTTTGTAGCTATGCATCAAGATAATAATAATGAAAACACGGGTACTGGTAACATATCTATGCGCATACCAACACACGGAAAAATATTTACTGTCTGAGCCTTCATTTCCGGTTGTTTCAACCTTTTCAAGACTAAGACAAACGTAACATTTTTAGAAGTAATAATACTGTAGTAAAAACTATACAGAATGGCAAGTGTGCTTGATGTATCTTGAAACAAGGAAAAAAACGCGAAGAAGACCTTTTTATTGTCAGTAATAATAGGCGTTCATATATAGAAGAAGCATAAGAGTACGCGAGTTTTTATATCTCTGTTTCAAGTGGCGAGTTTCTGGGATACAGAATATAAATAAATAAAAAAACCCGAACGGGAAATGGTTGGCCAAAAAGGTCCTTATTACTTTGAGTGATCCTCAAGGAGAAAGTAAGATAGCAAGAGAATAAAACATACGTTATGGGACTTGTGCCATATGTGGATCTACTTATTTCTCAGTGCCATGAATATTACCAAGAAACAATGATGATGGTGCAGTCAAGTATGAAGAACGAGAGAAGAAGCTCATTTTCTTCCATGAGTGTAGAAGAGAACACCGCTGGGTTCACAATAAAAACAGAGGAAAAGACGTCCGATGAAGTGAAAAGCAACTGGGAAAAAGTACTCTGTTTACTCGACGCTCAAACACATTTTATTGAAGAGGCTGGGCTGGTGGATGATGACGCTGATAATGTGTGTGTATATACGTGAGCCTTCGCTTGAGGAAGAAGACGCTATTGTTCCTAACGGCTATTGTAATGCTTAACAGCGGCACAAACCAGGAAATCATAATCTGACGAAGCTCTCAATTTTGCTCTTGTACCTGGTAGAACAATGCATGGAAGAGGCGCGTGTTTTACTTAGGCAGTTGTTGTAAACAAAGAAAGGGGGCTGTTGAAAGTGGAAATCCATTCAAATAAGTAGCTTGATAAGCTTTATTGCTGAAAAATGTGAATACATTTTACATTGGCCACATATGTTGCGCTGCGCCAACCGGACAGTTTTATTCACTTTTTTCTGGCAAAATTACGAATTTTTTCCATGGGCTTATGCAAAAAACCTAGGAAATCTGTTGGTTGTCAGGGAGTATTATATTACCCTGTCATTTTAATGCTTTTTCCTCTGGTGATATTCAACTGTAGAATACAGGGAAAGCGGAGGGTTTGAACACATCAAGAGGTTGAGGTGGAACTGAAAGGGACAATAAAATTGTCAGGATTATCCTTTTATAGTCATTTCATTGATGATACCACACTGCTAGTCTTTTCTCACAAGGGTTGCTATCTCTGCAAAAAGGCTCAGCAGGGACTACTATTACTCCTCCTATTATTATGCATTTTAACTGACAACGGAAAGTTTTCCGGGGATGAGGTAAAAACTTTTACTTCTGGAAGGCTATTTCGGGTAAACGTAAGAAGAAACGTCGAGACAGCTGCATGTATCGTACATGTGTATCAATACACGTATTTACTAACTCGTACTTTCACCATTTTGTAGAGACATTTCTTATCTAAATGGGAATCTAGAAGTTGTATTATGCTGGGCTGCATTTATTATATGTTTTCATTTTCTCTTCTGGACAGCTGCATGGTTATAGATGATACTCTTTTATCAACGACGAAACCGTTCATGATGATGCTTCTCGAACAGGAACTTATGAGAATACAAATGAAATACAACTATATTGTGTAAACCATACTCACTATGTGTGTTGTATACCTTCCGGGATAAAAAAACTGTTTGATGTTTTCATATAGAACTGCATGTATTTATGCAATATTATTATTAGTTGCATGGATTTCCTCCTTTGAGACGACCTTGTAATGAGGGAAAATCTCAAGGAAGAAAAATGTATAACCACTATTTTTACCTGTACCAAGGCTTAGCTGTTTTTTAATCGCTTTTCTACTGTACATAGACTCCGAGTACTAACTTATTTATGAGTTTCTTGGGCATACGCTCCGGACAATTGTAACCAGGGAAAATAAACAGAAAGAAAGTAATAAGCTTTGGGAAATGGACGGTCCATTGGGAAGGTTGTATGGCAGGTAGGGTTGTTTAATAAAAGGTTTTTGAAAAAAAAGAGTTGACTTTCTGAATGAATGCGGGGAAAGAAAGGAATTAAATAGACGGGACGAGAAGGGGAAATAAGCGTATATTTTTCTTCCTTGTCCGCCCAAGCGTGTGTCACTATGTCATTTAGAAAACCTTATCAGATCTTATTTACTGATTTCCTCGATATGCACAATATTTTTGTTGTGTTTTACCTGGCACGAGGTTGGATAAAAGGGGATGAAATACACAGTTAGGAACTACTGCTGGCTAAAACCATTAATAATTCTGTCTTGTGTCCAGGGATGTGTTTAAAAAGCCGTTCATATTTGCTTGCATTTATGTACATCATGCTAAGAGAAAAATGCTAGAATGTGTTCTCCATTTTAATCGAATGAAGAGTGAAATTAAAGAAAGACGAGAATTGACAAAACGAAATGAAAGCATTTAAAACAAGAATGAGATTTGTGAAAGCGAATGCCGTAATACGGGTGTCCATTAAGATGAGTGCTTCTGAATGGAGAAGTGACCGGAAACAGTGGTAATTATGAAAAAGGAAGCAGGTGAAAAAATGAACGAGCTGTGATGACTGGATGCATAAAAGACCTTTCTAGATGTATTATGGAAATCAAGTAAAATATTGTTATGGCCGAGAAAGTACATGGTTCTGGTGAAAAATGGTACTGACTGAGGGTTTGGCCATTACACCGTCCAGGTTAAAAAAGTAACAATGCTAAAAGTCACGTACAAATTTGCATATTTTTACATTAATAGCACTTTTCTTAAGCATTTTTCTTGAAATCGTGCATTCCAGTTCTTTCCCTTTTGTTTCTGCCGCTGTTAAAGTGTCGATTTGGCGGATTGTATACAAAGTATGTTGGTTGAATAACACTAAGCGAATACCAAAAGGCTTGAATGTGCTTGTGTATAAATTAATGCGTGTGCTTTTGTGAGCAGTATAATTTTGCAGATAAGATAAAAACCATTTTCCTTGTCTGGAAATGTTCATTATTTATTATCGTCGCTGATTAAAGTACACAAAAATGCCTCCAGTCTTTCTCTTGTATACAGCTTTCAAAGTAATTAGTCAACAAGCCTATTAAAACTGCATAAAGGTCATTAGCTTGGTTGTAAAAGTTATTCTGTTTATTATAATAGGAAGGAAATGTTAGGTCCAATGATATGAAATATTATCTTGAAATTCTGATAATCTCAAGCTACTTTGAAACTTAGTTCGAATAGCTCAGCTCAGTGAAATTAAACCGCGGCTTTGTTTAACAAAGGTGCCCGAGCGATGTAGCAATTTAGATTTTCTGAAACCTGTTTTGCACTAAAAGTATTATGTATTTTCGTCTGAGGCTACGCTGACTAACACAACGTAATGAACATCATGTGTTACAGTGATTTTTATCGTGGTCAAGTCCTATTCAACCTGCTTATTGAACTGCTCAATCTATGTCACCAAAATTAATCGAAAACAAATTCCTTCTTTTGAAACGTTTGGCTTGTAGTGTAGTTCTTGTTTTTCCGTAATGTGCCAGTAATTTCCATAATATCCTAGATGTTCTAGTCAAACATCTCAACTTTAGCGTCTTTACTCATTCAGTTTTCCACTTCAACATCTCCGCACTCCGCAGTTAGTCTGTTTCTTGGTCTGCGTGTGATCGGTTGAGAACCACTGCCACACACAACCACACGACAGTTTTGAGATAAGCTGTTTGACATGTGAAGACATATTTTTTCCTCGTGTTCATCTCAGCCCAACTTCACTGACTGCATCTTTTTTTTCTCGTCCAGCCGCCAAAAATCCATGGATTCCAGCGCGGATCATGTATGTGCGTGGTCTTGTCACCGCGCCTTTTGCATATGACTTTTTAACTCACACACTCCATATGCTCGAGACAACGCCAAGAATTTTTTTTTGGACATTTCACGTAGTAATCCAACAAGAAAAAGCTCTCGATATTGTTATTTCCATGTCATGTCAGGCTCATCTTCATAACTTATCCAAAGTTAAGTCTTACCCGTCAGCATCCAGCACCTAAACTCCAGCTTCAAAAAATATGTGGCTATCTTTCACTTTTTCTTTCCATTTCTCTTTCCCAAAAAGTGTCAGCAAACCCCTATTCTGTGTTCAAAATGCACATATCTTGTAAGTTACGCTGATGATGTTCCGATTACAGCTTATTTTTGTACAATATGATTTTTATTTCAACTTTTTACATGGTAAATGCATTACATTGTGCATACATATGTATGAAGTGATGGACCTCTGGAAGTTAACCACAACCAAACACCACCACCCACACATGAATCCACTAGAAAGAGTTATATGTTTTGCTGTTTGGTTCCAGTGCGGTATGGAAAACTCTATTTTGTTCCCTTGATGATGGTAATGTTTTGCAGCAAAGTTTGTATTCATACAACTGCAGTCTCGATCCTGATGTGGTGTTATAATGTATAATCGCCATTATGATAGCTATAATCATCATTTGAATGCCAGAATTGTTGGCTTGTTTGCAGCATAGTCTTCAATTTATTTTAAAAACGGATAAAATCCAAGTACCAACGAGTTTATGTGTGATGTAGGTATGCATATATCTTTGTATCTCATATCCCCAAAACACAGAACATCCTCATAACCATTCATAGAAGCACACCTCACTTAGCAATGATCGACACGCAGAGTGTAAAAATGCATGTTGTGAGGTTGATGATGATGCGAGAACATTATCGTCTTGAAATATAAAATGTGTAAGCCCAGGAACGTGATCATAACGAAGAAACTTTCTCAAGAGAAACTTAAGCTGGAAACGGTGATGATGATCGTCATATTTTTGGTCGTCAGCATGATCATCCACTCCTGAGCTGCCACAAATGTTTCATGCGACCGTAGATCATCGTGATCTTAGTAAACTTGCTGGTAAAAGTACATGATGTGCGGGGCATTTTTTAAGTTGAACTTTCCTTAAAAGAAGCAAAAAACTACGCCAGTTTGATGCATTAAAAAGTTCTGAAGGTGGGAACAGAATATGAATGAAGGTTGTGAAGAAAACTACATATTGCAGCTTCCTCTGCGTCAAGTGCACAACTCTGCAAACAAAAATTGAAATCGATACTGTATACATAATGCGATTCCAAATATTCTAGAGTATAGCTCTTACAAAGTAGCCATAAGGCACCTTGTCATTTTTCTCCTTATTTGGGATTATTTTTCAATGGATAAGGTTACACAGTTGTTTGGTTCAAAAAGGAAGTGCACCGTACTCTCTCAATGTTATCATCTGACAACTAAAACGGAAGGTCGAACAGCAGCCGCATCTTTCACATCCTTTCAATAAAAATGGCAATCCATATCGCGTAGCCATGACGATATAGCATGTCGACAGTGTCAACTCATCATTTTTTTTGCCTTCTCTCGATAAACTTTTAGAATGAAACCAAGTCAAAGAGCTGACGAAAAAGTGCAATATGCTTCTGGTTATGCACCGCCGTTCTCAGTTTTCTGAATCAACATTTTTCTCTCATTCGTCTCTTTCATCTCATGAGAAACTCTGTCAGCGCACACACAACACGCACAAGAAAAGTCAAGATACACACTATCAGCTATTTCCGAACTTAACAAACATTTTTTTCCTTCTCTTCGCAATTTTCTTTTGAGAAGGTCGTTGTGTGTATTCTTTTTCATAATAATTTTTCCAACTATCCATTCTCAAAAAGAATCTTCCTGGCAGATGATGAATCCTAGCCAACGAGATGAAAAATCGGCATGATTATCCCAAAGTGAAGAGACTTGTCATCTCATTTTTTACAGGATTCTCTACTTCTTTCCTGTTTTCCTCTCTTTTTACAATCTTATTTTCTGCCCCAAATAAAAGATGTGTAGTGCCGGCAGGGTTCTCAATTTAAATACTTCTAAAATATATACACTCACAGGTATACGTACAGACATATTCTATTCAAATGCAAAAAAGGTAAAAGCCAGACAATCTTTCCATCTTTCCGTGTCATGAAAAGTCATGGAAAAGCATAAGCCACCATCCCTCCCTATTTTGAATGAAAAGAACAAGTACGACAAAGATGAGCAGTTTTTTGGCCCTATTAAATTCACCTCCACATATGCATACGATGCACTGCTTTTCTATAATAGATGCATCCTGTCTTCCTGTCTTCTGTAGTTGTGCAACTCGTTAGTCTTTTTTTCAAGTTTTGTCCCCGTTTTCTCTATGATTGTATCACACAAGCTCTCATATTCATTGGTACGATACACAATGTCTGTTATGCAAGGAGCTGCAATTTATTTTGTAGTAACTAGATTCGAAGTAGAAAAAACTGGGGAAAAGAAGACATAGATAGACCACGTACAACTGTTTATAATATGCATTTCATCTATAAATAAATACTACGAGATGTGTGGCACACGCTATAATAAATGTTTGTTTTGTTGCATTCTTTTGATATGTGACTTGAGTATTTTTTATAGTAAAAAGCGGTTGGCTTGTTTTTTCTTCGGAACTTGTTATCCAGTTTCCTGTTTAAGGAAATGGTAACAAGAAGACGAAGAGATGTTGGATTTTTTTCTAAGAAAATGAGAAAATATTATATGCTGACAGTAACAGGAAAAGAAAAAGGCGGAAGGGGGAACTGCCGGCATTATTATTATTTTTTGTTTATAGTCTAATGCTGAGAAACATCTTTAAAAACTTACGGAGATTATGTCGATGCAAAAGTAATTTCAATAGTTACAATTTACCGAACTTCTGGGGATGTACAAAATAACTAGAAGTGGATAAAAAACTACCACATATACCTAACTTGTGGACGAGGTTTTTTTCGAAATGATTACGATAACTGATTTGAGAGGAGCTTGCAAAGTACGGCTAGTGAAAGCACATGTTTCCACGGCGTAAAAAATCAAGTAATAACAATACTATATAGATATGATGACAACACAACTTGTGTCTTTTGATATACTAGCAGTAATAATCATCGAGGACGTACGCAGTGAAACATAAAACTTGACAGAAATAGAAAAAAGGGGAGACCAGGACGGTAGTCTTAATAGTGGCGAGTAGTGAATGAATGGTAAGGGTAGGCGACAGACTGGATAGGAAAAACTTAAATCTTGACTCTTGAAATGTTTTTTCTTCTGTTATTACTTCCATTTCTCTATTGTTTGAACACGAGAAAGAAAGGGTGATGAAAGGGAACAAATGAAGAAAAATTCATGACATTGGTTGACTGATGAAAATTCACTTCAACTGACGGGAATATTCATAGATTTCAGAGCTTAATCGAGAATGGTGAAGATGAAAAGTTATAATAAAAAATTAAGCCATCTGATGTCCTGGTACTGGAGAAAGTTCGCTATTTCTCTAATAGAATGTGAGAGCAATGTGGTTATTTACTTGTTACATTTCTTGACACATTTTTAGATCTAAATGCCAGCTGGTGAAAATAGGGAATGTAACAAAGTTAACTTGAATTGATACAGAATTGAAGGTAGATTACACGGCGAAATGGGAGAGAAATATTGAAAAAATGCAATTGCAGTAAATCTAACGCCAGATTGGAGGAAAAAGAGGTTTTTCTAATATCTTTATAGAACTACTCATGGATAAGTTGCCTATCACTTTTATCCCGTGATTTTCCACAGCACTTTCGATCGGAAAAAAAGGTTACAGGAATTATAAAGGGAAAAGTGTCAGTGGAAATCCCACATATCTTGCTCTAATATTGTTTGGAACAAAAATAATATTGTGTAAAAGCATATACTGAGTTTTCACTCCCGATTTCATTTTAAAGGGAGTCTAGAGAGCAAACGATCTTAAAGCGAGATAAAAATTTTAAAACTTTATTCGTTCGTTACTCTTTTTTTGCAGTTCAAGTTGTTTTGTGAAAGCGGCACGCACACACGCTCCTTTCTATGAAGGAGAACAATTTTATGGCTCACATCCCATTCTAGCGTAGCTTTTTTTCAAATAACAACCCACTTGAATTGTATACTTCCTCTTTCGTCTTGGCAATCAAATATAGCTGTGGCGGAAGAAGTCACAGAAGAAATACAATATCTACTTTTTTATAATGGAAGTTGACTGGTCGCTTTTTGTAAAATTTTGTTGGTTGGCTTTCTCCAGATTTCTACGGTTTTTTTACACTGGATAATCCTGTTCAAAGCAAGATGATATGGTAAATATTTTTAAATGCCTGTAGGCAGAAAACCAAAATCTTGGCTGTGATTTGACTGCCATTGCCAAACGTGCCGAAGGGTAGGAAAATGGAAACCGGAGACAATTTTTTACGGGAAAACTCAATCAGCTTTTTCAATATCGTTTTTCAATATAAGAAAATATTTTTTCGGGCCGGGTTAGGGGCCAGCAGGAAATTCTTAGCATTTTACAGTACAGATTGCTTATCTGCATGCAAACATCGAGTTTTTCGGATGACTCAAATTCTTAAATATCATACTTCGAGATTTTATGCTTCATTGAAACAAGTTGGTTGTACCAAAATGAAAATATTCTTATTAGGGTTAACAGTAAATTTTCATGCTTGATTAATTAAAAATATTGTTATTTTTTAGTTTTAGGCCATGCATGAAAATGAGTGAAAGATTTTGAATTGATATTTGATATTTTGAGATTCATACGAAATTAATATTCTCAGCGGGTTTAAAGTTATTTTGTTTAGGTTAGGTACGATAAAGATTGCACGATTGGTCATCTAGTCAAAACTTATTTCTTCTTCATCTTACTTCTACTTGCTTCCTCCGATGAAATGGAAAAAGTTTGTCGAAATTTTGCAAAGAAGGGACACGATACTTGTTTGTCGTTAACCAACTCCTGAACTTCCCACCGGGTCCTTTCTGCAACAGACGCATGTCTGAGAAGAAACTCTATTGTTCTTGATCTTGCTTGAACATATTTATGCTTTTCTGAAAATGGCAACCGCACACAAAAACTCAACCAAACACTTTAAATTTTGCTAGTTGTAGTTTTGTAGTGTACCAAACAGACCATGGAAGCTTTCTTTTAGGTTTTGTACGTGAGCAAAAGCAGTTCTCTTGAACAAAGTTTTCGGAGTCATCCGTCTTGTACAGTTTTTTTCAAGAACAAAATACTTCAAGGAGAAAAGTTTACGCACTAAGGTCGCAAAAGAGGACAATGACCCACGGAAAAAATCTTTATGCATGCAAATTTTCTGGGAACATCATATTTAACAAATCGTTCAAACCTTGAGCCAGTTAATTGTTGATAAAATAAATACCGATTAAAACTCATGATATAACCGGGACTAGACTTGACTTATGCTTAAATAAAAGCTGTTAAGCTTATAAAGACGAAGCTGAAAGCAAAAGAAAAAGCTAAGGAAAAAAGCTTAGCTT
>VICI01000445.1:0-38580 GCA_019593645.1 Akabosia matsudoensis | reverse complement strand
AACAACTTCGTATCATTGTTCTTGTTTTCCAAGTCGATTTTCCTCGAAAAGGTTACAGTGCATTGCCAGGAGTTAATCAAAGTTGAAAGCGATCGAAGTTGCTTGTCGCCAAAAACTGGATAAATCCACTTTCGTATCGGTAACCCGAAAGTGTAAGAAGAACGAAGAAGTAAATTTAGTATTAGTATTAATTCCATTTTCAAATATCTCATTCGTTTCCAGCTGACAAGAACGGTCAAGCTATTCTGTGAAGATCGATGGACATAAATACTGCGACACGTCAGCAATTCTAGAGAACCTCTTTAGTAGCAAATTAGAAAAGCTTTTCAGAATCCGGTTCGTCTCAGCGTGAACATAGTTCGTGTTTACAAATTACTTCTTCCTCTAAGGTTGTGCAAGACACCGGTATCTCCACCGGAGTGTATCTCCACTTGTCCACTGCCACGGGTGTTCGGTAAACCGGTGCACGGTGTTCAAAAATTTTATTACCGGCTGAAGTAGCGGTGGTCGGTGGACAATGTGAGTACGAAACGTCCACCGGCCTCCACCCCTGTCCACCGTCTGCTTGGCAAAATATAGCATGCGGTAAGGTCCAAAACAAAGCCTTATGCATGTATTGGCGACCTATCTTAGCCAGAGTTCGATATTCTGAGTGACAATTCTCGAATTTTTTTGTATTATGACTTCTCCGCTTGTTTAAACTGGACAAATCTATCTCGCCTACACGTTTTCTCTAGGTAAAAAACCTATTTAAAGCCTATTAAAGTCTCGGTAGACTCTTGGTTGAGATGGACATTAGGTGGGTCAGTAGACGTTGTACACAAATTTGCGGAGCAATAGGTGTACCGGTGGATGGTACGCCATTAAGTCCTTGGACAGGTGTACAGTGTACCGAAACTGTCTTGGTGGGCGGTGGACCGGGGCCAATCTTTAGATGAGTTACAGTTATACGTGTAAGAAGAGTAAAAAATGTAAACGAGTCGTGAATTTCATAAGAGATGTCGATTTCGCGACAAAGTTGGGCATGAAACGCGACAACTGAGAAAATAAAGCTGTGGATTCGAAAAAGGCACTTTAAAAAGGCCTATATATACCCGTTTATTTCCGTCTACGCGCGACTCTATCCTAGAAATGATTCAACAGGAAATTTTCTAACGCATTTCCTTTTTGGGCAGGAAACCAAACTAAATCTCACTTAGACAACAGTGTCAATAAAGAATCGCATCGAGCAATTCAAGAAGTGAAAGAGATTCATTCTTATTCAGCATTGCGGTAGCATTTAGTGGGGGTCGAACGGCCATAGCTGCCTGTCCTACGGCTGGTTATTGCCGCGGCGAGTTATGGCCGTCGCAAGGCTACTCATGTCCGTAGAATTCAATTTTTTTCTTCAAAATATTATTGACGGCAGATTATGGACCGTTTCACGGCCGAAGGTGGCCGTCGCTATTTTTAAAAAACCCTAATTCTTAATTAAATATTTACAAAATGATTGGTGCGCAATCAAATTATTTTAGTCAATTAGAGCACAATTAAACGATCATTTTGATATAACATAATTAAAAATCCATTGTCAGATTTTCGAGTAATTTATTAGTACTTCCTTAATTCAATTACTCCTTCACTATGCTAACATTCACAAGCTACAATTACGTTGTCACACAAATCCTTCATCAAAATTCATAGTGCTATTGGCCTAGCACAGGCTTCTCACATTTCGGAGAAGCCGTTTCTTGCAAGTAATGTCACATGAAAACGTTCTTGTGCGAAAGAAAGTGTAATAATTTTTATAAATGCAAAATTACACCGTTTTGCTGTTTTGAGAAATAAGGGCAAATAATTTGCTAAAATTAGCTATAATTACTTGTAGGACACGGTGAGTTATCTAAATTCAAAATTTTTAGAATTGTAAGTGTGCTGTTCGCTTGCATCAAGAGTACGAGTTCTATAATATTCCAACTTAACTTTTACATTATGCTTTTAAAGCCATTATTATTAATTGTTCAACTTTAAAATGTTTCAGATTAAATCAATTACCTCATATTGTGTATTGTTAGGATAAAATGCAAGTCTAACTAAAAATTACTGAAAATAATTTATGGTTCAATGAAGTGTGCCAAGAGTTCCAAGAGGTTCCGCTTCACTAGAATACTCCATTTAGAGGACCTTCTATTTAGCCCGTTCATCACGTTCGTCATTGAATTTGGCGGAGCTCGGTCTCAAAGTCGTTTTCGAATTTGGTGGGCATGCCAAGTGTGCTCGTCGGATTACACTTTGTACATACGACTCTCGGCGTTTTCAGGACTCTTTGATGTCCGTATTAGGCAAGCGTATCACAAAGGCTCGAGCATCTTTGGCTCTCCTTTAACCTTGCTCAAACCAGAGACGCCGGTTGCGCTATATGGCACAGTATTCAGCTAAACAAACCGGAAGCGTTTTTCTTGCCCCATACCGACGACTCAATTGTACCGAAGCTATTTCAAATACATGTCAATGATAAAGACAACGGGATGCTCTGACCCTAGCGCAATTCCCTTAAGGGTCATTCTCGAAAAATACAACTTTACAAGTATTGTCGGTGCGGAAGGATGTGTCCCTTTGGATAGGAATATCTACGGCGACGTCGTCATTGTTCGAAACGTGCTGAGGCCTGCGTTTCAACCAAAATCAAAATCTTACGAGTACCTCCTAGCCGACTACCTTCAAACGGTCATTATCTACTGCGATGAAAACGCTGATCTTCGGATTCTGAGCTTTATTAAAATAATGGGCGGCGCTTTCGATCCTCTCACTTGGGGATGTATTGTCTCCGTCGTTCTTGTCCTAGCGGGATTCATTCACATGGAACGCTGCCTAGCCAACTCGTCAAGCTTTGAAAAAACTGTGTTCGAAATTGTCACAATTCTCCTGCAGCGATGCGGATCTAAAGTTGACGTTGCCAGAGTCACATGCCTGTTTGGCTTTTTCTTTACGGAATTTTTCTTCCTGACCTTTGCAACAAGTGAAATCATCGCCCCGCCAAAGCCGTATATTCATGAAACACTCGCAGAACTGTTTGCTAATGGATACAAGATCGTTTCGACTTGTGCACCTTTTTCGTATACAAAGGTTACCAATCGAAACTTGTTAAAAGCTATCGTTTTAGAAACCTCATAGATGAAACCGGAAGTAGAATTTCGCGATTCCAAATAAATGTTGAGCTCATGTTTTACTCGTGAAAGTAACCGTTCTTTTTATGGCCAAATTTGGGAACGGGAAAAATCAAATACACATTTTTTATTTGCATTTACTTAGCAGTAATAGAAAATAATAATTAGCAGTAACACTGGCTATTTGGCCTTCTTGGTATCACCGTCATCCATGATAGAAGCTACCTCTCAGTCTTTGCTTTCAAATCGAAACTTTCGACTATAAATGCAGTTTGCCAGAATTGTCGTTGTTGTCGCGTAAACAAGATGCATGTTTTCTTTAGGACTTCAGATCCATAAAAATTAATCGACGATGAAGAAGTTCGTCTTTCTCGGATGGTTGTAGCATTGTTCGATTAGGTCGTTTGGGTAAAGGGGAGGAGAAGATAGCCGAGAAGTCATGCTTGAATCCTATACACCATATTTTGTCAGAAATTGGAAAACAATATAAATCCATCCACATGTTTTGGTACAATGCTTCTTACACACCACCCCCCTCATAGTTTAAAAAAGCACAATCAGAACACCCCACCCCACGTATAACATTTAATGAAATCTTACACCACCCCCGCTCACCCCACTGAAAACAGGTCTAAACTGGTCTTCCCCCTACTTTTTCGCTTCCCCCACCCCCTATCAAGGGGGTGTGGTGCCCAGCTCTGGTTGTCGGATCCTTGCCTGGTAGTGATCGACTCAAATTCTTAGACAAACTGGCGTTCCCCGGGGGCAAAAACTTTTCGCAAACTTGCTTCGCAGCGAGAAAGTTGCATAAGCCTCTGATGGCCTTTGTCACGGTTGAGTCCATATTAAGGTCTGTCTTGAGGAGGATACTCCAGAGAACCGGAAATGATGCAGGGATTCAGATTGCATTTGGAGATGTGTAATTTTGCATTCAATTTATTGCTAAAGTCTGATAAATTCTGTGAAATAGTAGTGAACCTCATTAACCTATCCATTAAGCAATGTTTTGTTCCTATTAAGCTGAAATGTGCCAAAATTATTCCATTACCAAAAAAACCAACTGTAGAGTCAATGAACGATCTGAGGCCTATCTCCATAATTCCTGTTGTGGCAAAATTAATGGAAAAATGTATCTATCCTGGTCTTAAATCCTTCATTCAGCGAAACAACATTTTATATAATAAACAATTCGCGTACCGTTCTCATCACAATGCTGAGCATGCCGAATTATACGTGCAAAACCAAGTGAAAAGAGCCCTGAAAAATAATAACATGTATGCTATTGCTGGCCTAGATGTGCGAAAAGCTTTTGACTCAGTTAATAGGAAAAGGCTCTTTGGCAAGCTAGAAAGCTACAACATCGACACATCTTGGTTCAAACAGTACATGGATGGACGCAGCCAATTTGTCTACATTCATAATCAATCGTCAAAACCAACAGAAACACTAAGAAAAATTGAGCAGGGAGGCGTATTTAGTGGTATTATGTGGGCATTGTACGGAAATGACCAACCCGGATGCGTAAAAGGGATAGATATGATATTATACGCAGATGATGGACAAATATGCGCTGAAATTAACTCTCTTTAATCCTGAAATGGATCTCAACAAGCTTGCTAAAGCGTGCAACGACGCAATTGATTGGTATACAACGAATGACTTAATGGCTAACGTTGATAAAACAGATATGATTATTCATTGTAATCCGGCTGAGTCTGAAAGAGTGAAGCAGTTAAGTATAACAGTGAAAAGTCAAACAATTAAAAACAGCGATAACCTTAAATCACTTGGTTTGTACAAGGATCGTGGGCTGACATGGAAATACCATGCTGATCAAGTAGCGAAAAAAGCAAGCAAAACTTTATGGAAAATTCGTAGTTTAAAATCAGTTTTAACTGTCAAGCAACTTAAATCGGCCACTGAAGCATTACTCTTACCTCAAATATATTATATGTGCGTCGTTTGGGGAGAAGCTAAGAAAAATGTGCTACAAAATGTAAATAGAGTTCTGAAAAATGCGCAGAACCTTGTTAATAATTTATGCGAAGAGAGTGACAAAGTGCAGTGGCTTGACATCAGTGAAATGCGTCTATTTCAATTAACCATGCTATGTGTAAATGATCTTCATCACAAACTGCCTGTCCCTATAGCAGGTGTGCTATGTGAAAATGCCATAAACACAAGAAACACAAGAGAAAAAACTGTATATTTTGCTGAAAAAAGTATGTGTGATAGTTTCCTGCAATATGAATGTACCTTTGCTTGGGCCAGCTTTCAAGACATAATTAAAGACATCAAAAATATAAATGTGCTGAAACAAACAATACGTACTAACATTTTGCAGAGAAGAATTCAAAAATCTTGCACGAATGGATGTGATTTATCGTGCATTGATGATGTTATAGAAAAGATCCGTAAAGAAATAGAAAATGACATCAATGAATAACTTTATAATGAAGTAATTAACTGACGTTAACCCAATTGACATAAGGAACCCTGGGCGGGATGTCAATTGATGCTGGAATTATTATTATTATTATTATTATTATATATCATTGTTGTACGTGTGTTGTTCACGTACAGAGTTCATATATGTTAAATAGTTAGGCTCAAGTNGGCGGGATGTCAATTGATGCTGGAATTATTATTATTATTATTATTACTGACCCCAGTCCAGTTTTCGCTACTTTTGCATCGGTTTTTTACTCCATCCAGTTAAATACTTGACGTGACGTAAAGGCATCAAGTTATTGATGCGATCAGTAAACAAAAATCTCATAAAACCGCTTGCGATGTTACGCAACATGTCATTTCTCTCAGAAGCTTTGATGCATAAGAAGGCTGATTGTGTGGATATAAATATGCAGATGAAAAATGGAGAACTTAATTAAGGTCAAGCACATTTTTTTACTGGGAAAAAATGGACGAAAACAACACGTGTTGAGTGTTAGTTACGTGGTATACACGTCCAGAACGCTTTTACTGTTTTTGAAGGCCTGAAAATTGCGAAGTCACAACTTGTACCCGTAATACGGTTTTAAAAACAAGCTTGGTTTTCTTCGTCACATGCAACGCACCGTGGACTGTGGCTGAACTCATATGTTGAATGCTAGTTGAATAGGTAATATCAGCTATATGCTTTACACTACACCAAAAAGCTTTGTGAAATCTGCTGGGTGACATGTTATAATTGAAGAAGGAGAAATATCATTGTCATTCTCGTTTTCTCCCACGCTCGCTTTTTTATTATTGACTTCGAAACCATTTTTACTCGGAAACACCCTAAGAAAAAAAAGGAGGGAAAAAACGTTCTTTGCACAAATCTATGAAATCAATAGTCTTAACCTTGAAGATCAAGTGATATTCATAATAATCTCAAAGACTCATCCAATTATTAAATACATTATGGTATGCAGTTCAATTTCAGCGTTTAGCAAATAATGATTGAAGCCAAGCCAAGCTGTAGTAAAGCTGCCTTACTAGGTTCCGAGGCTTCTACGCATCTCATAGCTTGTGAAGAGCATATCCAGCTATCCGGTAATTAAAATTGTACGTTGTTGCAAAATCGTCGAAAAAAATTGTCAAGAGCTGCTTACCTTATCTCAGGGCAATGCGTTTTATGCATGAACGCTTTCCCTTATAATCCACTGCCACTTGATGATCCACTTTGAGTCCTTTCCTCCCCCTAGAAGCATAAAAATACACGTGATGTAGCTGAAATGTTACTCACATCCTTTCATTATTTCGACAAAGCAGCTTGAAAGGATTACTTTATTTTTATTTTTTATGGTATCACAAGCTCTTCAAGTTGTTACATGGAGGTTTTACGAGTAAAATCCTAAGACCACTTATGGCATCTTTCACTTGATGTCATGTTTAGTTGTTCCGTTAATCTCTTCACATATAATATTAAGCTTTCCTTCATCTGCAGACTGAGAAGCACCTATTCAATCCCTTGCAGAAGTCTTTTTGCCCGCATGACTTGTTTAATATTCAATTCGATTTCTAGCTCTAGATAGATAGCTCTGCATCGCTATCCTTCAATTGCTTGCTAACATTTGGCTATCTCAAACTGGGGGCCTCGTGCAAATCCATACAGCACGGGAGTCCAGTACTCGGGGGTAGCATAAATAATTCTTTGTGATTCTTTCATTTGTCATCTACCGAACAAAAGAAAGTCCCTCCCAACGTTCACCTTGGTCATAGTTGAAGTTCATGTTCAAACCGAGTAAGAGACTAGAGTGCAAGAGCCATATGTTAAATGTCTGCAAGTACTATTACCAAAATTACTTTCCTTAAAAGCCATTTTTTATGTGCACAACAAAACTCAGAAAAGGTAAAGTACAGAGAGTCAAGACACAGGAACAGATACTTTATACACACTTTTATGGTGGAAGGTTATTCCCACAGAATATTTATTGAATTATTACCTGAAACGGACTGGTTGTCTTTCCTAACAACGTCTCTCACATCTAGAACATGATTTTGATGGAAAGTGACATCAAACATGGGCCGGAACGTCTGTCAAACAACCGGTATAGCCTCCTGTTACTTCTTGTACACTCCTAATGACTACTCAGGATAACAGGAAGGGTTAGACTAAAGAACTGTTTCATCGACGACTATAAGTACTCTTGAAACATGTGTCTGGAAATATTTATTTACGTTGACACAATATCTACTAAGATATTTGCGAAACGCTCCGTTGTTCTGTTTCCTTCGTCTACCAATGTGTGATGTTTGAATACAATTTTGCAATGCTATTCAATTTGTTTCTTTTGGAGAGCAATGCTTGTATGGGCAAAATCCTTCTTTTATCCTTAAACATTTTAAATGCAAGATGTATAGGCAGTTTCAGGTAGAGTTCTCATTAATTGTTAATAAAGATGATATTTTTAGGGTGTGAGGACTAACGTACGCGTAATAGGTATGTTGTACACTGCATACGGAACGTCTTCTGTGCTTGTCAAATGTTCTTTTGTCGGAAAATGGCACAGAGGTACTTTCACATTCAGCTTGTCAGTGCTCAATATCAACCAGCAATAGAAGAACACAAAAACAAGTTCACGCTTCGATAAGAGCGCGGCAGTCTATCCATCTATCAAATTAAATGACAGTAGATGTAATAGTTTATTCATGTCGCTTTATTCACTAACGATTCCGAAGAAAGCTTTCAAGAACGAGCTTGCGTGTAGGAACCTACAAATGAATTCCTACCATATTTAATTTTTATTTGCCCAGAGAGCTTCGATACTCGGAATGGAACACAAGTAACAGATTGCCCCACACTTCCAAAACCAATTAATTAGCAGAACACCGTAACATCTAAAAGTTAGTACGAACAAAAGCAAACTGTATGGCGTTTTTTGTTCAGTACAACTTTCTCCTCTTTGTTCACTCGCACTCCGCTCTTTGCTGTTTGAGTAAAAATTGCTTTCTCCACACTCGTTTTATACACGCACATAGATTCATTCCATCCAGCGCCTGGTTTCCATCAGCCACAGTCATGGCCATTCGTTTGGTAGCCATACAGAACTGTGTTGCATATTGATGCTTTACAAGCTATGAGAAGGAAAATTTGCGTCTCTGACGAGACCAAGAAAACTGTACGGTTTGTTTTCTTTGGTAAAGCATGGCTTAGCCACTTGGGTTCCTCCAAGCCATTTTCATCTACAAACAGAAAAAGCATGCAGCAGATGTGTAGCTGTTGTCTCAAATTCAAATAAAACACATATTTTGTTGAACTTGCTACAGTACAATTATTGTTTGCCAAAGAACCTTTCTCAAACATTCGCACAATACTTTTCCAGGCTTAAGTTTATATCATATGCATTGCACTTTTCTCCTTCTGTACGTAGCGTCACTTGCTTAAAACTCACAATTTATTCAAATTAGGTTCATAAGATACGCATACGACAATAAAAGGAGGATAAATACACTTGCCATTATTATTCATGTGAATTTATTTAATTTATTCTGAATTCTGATGGGGAGGACATTTCGACCTATCGTGGAAAAAAATTCTATATGGAACTTTCCTTCGCAGTGATATTGTAAAGTAGGGCACGAAGGATTTATTTTCTAAATATCTCAAATTGTAATTTGTTTCCGCATCAGTGAGTTTGTAGTTGGGAGCTTTGCAGTCGACATTCTCCGACACCCTCACAGTACTTATCGTGTTTTAATGTGGTTTAATTTCATATCATGGCCTTCATGACAGTATTTATGTGTTTCTGAATGAACACCTAAAACTTCAGATTACCAGAGTACAGGACTGCAACTCACCATACAATGTAAGTAACGTTTCGTTTTAATTTCATATCATGGCCTTCATGACAGTATTTATGTGTTTCTGAATGAACACCTAAAACTTCAGATTACCAGAGTACAGGACTGCAACTCACCATACAATGTAAGTAAACTTTCGGGGAAAGGGCCGACAAGAGTAATTTTGTGTCTATGAATTTCGTGCGAGTAAGTAAGGTATTTTTGAGGCTGGTAATTTCAAGAAGTTCTCAAAAATGCACATTTATTACAATAACTACGAACTCAAATCATTTGTCAACCTTTTTTGTGTAAAGATTAGAGGTGAATTTTCAGCAGTAAATTCCTTAGTCGGAAAATCATTCGGCTTCGATGTGGAGAACAGAGTGGCGTATTTCGATGCAAAGTTTTTGACATGGTACATTATGTCGAGTTTAGAGGTTCAACTATTACTAGATTTGATTTTCCGTCTTGAATGCAAATAGCGTCTGAGGTTTTATCTATCTTCCATGAGTTTTCGTCACCAAACAAGACTGTTAGAGACGTTGAGCTTGCCGTTAACGTTTGACACGAAGTTGACACCGTCCGAGTATCTTATTAGAAACGCATTACCCATTGTTAAAGTTTTCAATGGGGAAACATCAGGCTTTTCCTCTCGCCTTACACAAGGAATGGCAGAAAGCATGACACCCCAACTTCCACAAGTAAGTGTCATGCTGATTTCACGTTCGACAATGGTGGGTGCCTTCTTTTTTTGCTCATCATTCTCATCCGAGGTTTTTGTGACAGCAGTTGTCTTAGAAACGGCATCGTTTTCGGCATGCTCCACAACGGCCACGATCATTGCGGTTTCTTCGTCACTGCTGCTACTAGCGTTGGAGCTATCGTCACTGTCTGACATGCTGCTGTATAGGCTGCTCATCGCAAAAACGGGAAAATGTGGTATCTTCATTGTATAAACTAGGTTAGAAGGGTAGCTGTACTCTTCCAGATATCCAGAAGCAATTGTAAGAATTAAAACCTCTGCAAAGTACACAAAATATGAACACTTCCCTTCACGGAGTTTCTGGTTCGATAATTCATCGGCTACCGAGCATTTACAATATAGATACAAACGGATATCCTTGACAATTAGATTAAAAATAGGCATGTCGTAGTGAATCCTGTGGTGGTAATTCCGCCATGGCGTATGGCATTTCGGGAAGGTAGGTAAGTATTATTAAAATTTTATAGGGAACTGGTCACTTGTATTTTTTATGTAAAAAAAATAACTAGCGCAATAAAGTTACCTATATGCATGCTTGCATACTTTCAAAGGGGAAAAGGCTGTTTCAGCCTCAGAAGCGGGACTTCGTGCTTTTAATATGATGATTTGCTATGAAATACCCTCTGGCTGGGTAGAAACAAGAAAATGAAACGTTAACAGCGCAAAATAACGTGATATAGGCATGTTGGTTGCTGCTCGAGAAATAGAAGAAAGAACACATGGATGCAACTAGACTCAAGAGCAAGAAATTGCTGCTAGATCTTCTTTAAGGCAGTTAAATTAACCCTGGGGGAAAAGAGGGCTTTCCGGAAGAGGCCAGATCTTACTTTCATGGTAAATTTCTCAAGAAGCATGACCACAAGAAGTATATCCGTCAGAAAAGTCTAACTGCATTACCACCTTTTAAACTCCAAATCCATTCTTGTCTAATTCGTACTAGTCATGAGGAAGTTGATAGTTGATGGAAGCAAACAGGGTTATGCCCTAAAGGACGATAAGATACACAAGAAAGTTCATATTATAATAATATCTTCATATATATTATTACATCTTCATATTATATCAATTCATAGAAATGAAAAATCATAATAATAATCGTGTATTTAGGCATAAAATAAGTGGCAGCCGGCAGCATATGGTTCTTGCGATACATATTTTGTCATGTTTTTTTGTTGATTTCAATGGAGCTTGCTTAAAGTTTCCATGTCGTTACTCTGCAAATCAACGTAGTACTGGTACCTCTGAGGTATTTGTTTCGTAAGACAAAGAATACAGCTCATGGGCCTACCATTGACCATTGTTTTTTTCTATCGCTGTATTTTATTGTGTATTTAAAGTACTGTTTGATGTTTTCTATTTTAATTTCTTTGATCGTTTTAACCGCTACAGCCTAAAACATTACGTGAAGTAAGTAAAAACTGAGGCATAATAATGTCCTCACGTTGGCATGTTTAATTATCTCCAATATCCTATTGGCGGAAATTGTGAAAAGTTTTCATCCGCCATTATGAAGATTACATAGTCATGAGAGAAAGTAATCTAATACATAGTACTACTATCAAAGAATTCATGTGGGGCGTATTATAAAGCTTTCATTTGATTGAAAGATGAGACTTCTAATAGCCTACCAAAAGTTGGTTACTGGAAACAAGCAAAGATTACACAGCAACACGTGTCATGTGGATTACTATTTCGGATGAAATCCTCTCTTAAATTATGCACGAGCTTTTCATGTCAATATTACTTAACGAAAACATTAGTTCCTATCATTTTTCATCCGTACGTCAATATTACTTTTTAAGCTGTTAGCTTCTTTGGGCTTGATAAACCGAAAGTGCCAAAGCGAGGACAGCATTCTTTTTTTCCTATTTCAGTGCAATTTTCTCTTGGTGTTGATAGATAACGTTTCATGCTTTTTATAATCTTGTGTCTGCATAAAGTTAAAAAGTTTTTTAATAAAATGAAAACACAAAAAAATTGAAAGCTTAGGATTTACATTATCTTTGATGACTTCACTCCCCATTTTTTATTATATAGCCCATAGCAGCTCTTAATTTTGCATGCTATGCGTGTGTCGTTCTTGATTTAAAACTTGTCAAAGAATGTTTCTTTTGATATTTTTCACTGGATTCAATTTAGCCTTCTAAAAGTATGACAAGACCATGCAATACAGCTGTTTCGAAGTATTTCCTCCCCTGCCACGGACCAGCCCAAGTTCTTGGAAATTTTGTTTTGCATTTTATGTTCCCCTTCCCCTAAAAGCAAAGGGACGGCTCCGTCTCTTGTGCTCAAAGACAAAGTTTCCCTATCTATGCGAAACTTATAATTTCGAGAAAAAAAAAAACATGTCGAAGAAAGTGAAATCTGTAATGAATATTGTTTAAATAAAATTGTCTATTAAACAATATGGAATGTCCGTATATGTACTTTGTCACAAGCCACTTTGCGCTTTCTCAGAAATATGTGCCATGTTTTTCCCTTTCCCATACGCTTTGTCAATTAACGACCCGAATTCCTGCCTTGGAACAAACCGAATATTATAAAGGGACTGAAGTTTTACGGCTCAATTATTTTATGACTCTTCCTCATTTTCTCTCACGTCTGTTGTCAGGTGAATGAAGGACAGAAGCATACTACCCGTTTTTATTACGCTAACGAACCGTTTCATCTCAGTGTTTTTGGTTTTATGATTGGAACATTAAAAGGACTAGAGATTTTTTGGCAAAATAGTGCGCAATGTGGAAAACGTGGACTGTCCTGTGCAATAATCAATGTTTCAAGCTCTGTTCTGAAAAGTGAGATTCAATCATGTGTAAGATGGGCATGCAAGGAAACGATGCAGTGTTACGATTAAGTTTAAAGGCATTAAAAGTGATCCTCCGGTTCCGGTTATGGCTCGGTAATTATGTCATAACTGCAAATCTCGATAAGCTAGGAGTAGGAAAAGTTATTGCCTACAAAAACCCTTCTGCCTGAGCGATTTCATTTACTCCGGTCAATTTTCATTGGATAAAGGAATGCAAGCGATATCCCTTAGTTTTCTTTCATTGTACATCTTTCGGAAGGGATTCATACCAACGCTACTGTCAGAACTGAGGGATTAAAACATATTTTCGGAGCTTATACTCTTGGGAGTGTAAATAAAACCGTTCGTTTAATTGAAATTTCGTACTATGTGGGAAATCAATGTGTTGCGGAAAGTGTCATGTTAGCTTTTATTTATGTACATTCTCGCTTTTTGTGACATTCAGATGAGACGTGCACAAAACATAATACTACGGTATTGTATACGCTGAGGAGGAAACGAGAAGAGAACCCATAAACTCTGCAATATGTACATAAAAGCCATTCGATGACAAACATGAAAAGGGATGAAATTGAAAACATTAAAAGTGAAGCTTTTAATTAAAAGGATAAAATATTTACCGATATAAAACGTACACACGTACGTGATCTGAGCTTGTCAGTTAGAAAGGTCGCTGGTTTTTGATAAAACTGGAAATTCCATCGATTTTTCTGATCTCATACAGTTCCGATGATGTAAAAGGCACATAAATACATGCATAACATGCACTGACGCTAAAAGTCATGACATTCACTGGTGACTTGGTCATGTATTTCGATTCCAGTAAAATTTGTAGCATTTTGAAAAGACGTAGCTTCGGTCTAGATTATTGGAAAACAATCGTTAGATATAATCCATGAAGCGAAATTTCGGAAATTTTTTTAAAGGTTTTACGCTAATTTGACTTATTTTACCCATCGTCCATTTACGTCCAATATAATACGTTCATTATTTACATCATTGCAGTGGAAGCACATGGTACAAAAATAAATATTAATCTTTAATGTCTAAAGTACTCGAAAATGAGGAGAGCCGTGTAAGTAAAAATTGCTTTAGGGAAAGTATGCAATAACGATTATCTATGGCGTTAGAAATAAAACTGACTGGTGTGTGCCCTCTCACTCAAGCTAGATCCGTCGGTGGTGGCGACATCATTTGGCAGAACATGATTTGTTTGGTAGGACAGCGCTGCTGAATCGACAGAAGTGTCTGTTGTGAGGCAGCTCTTGGTAAGATACTTAATGAAAAATGGTTTTTGTTTTTAGGCTAATGAAAACTGCAATAGAGAATAGGTTACCTAATTCGAAGATAGAAACTTTGAAAACACTTTCGAAAGTATTTTGAGTACAAAATGCTGAGTAGTTGGTTTTCATTTTTAACGTTTTCAAAGATTTTAGAAGACATGGTTTTTAGTAAATATTTGTTAAATATTAAACCTTCCAAAATAGCTTTCCACTCATTGCCTGTTGCTGAAAGTAGTCGTTCTTGTTAACAGTAATTGATGATTCACAAAAGAAATTTCCAAATTATATTTCTATGAACGATAATAATACGGGACAGATATATAACACTACAAAAGATATTTATCAATAAAATATTGCCCAGTATGTATTAGCTTACTATATCAGGTCGTGTAAATGGAAAAAATCTCGAAACGTATCCCCCATTAATCGTAATCATTTCATGCTTTAAGAGCTTATTTATATAGTCGTTCTTGTTAACAGTAATTGATGATTCACAAAAGAAATTTCCAAATTATATTTCTATGAACGATAATAATACGGGACAGATGTATAACACTACAAAAGATATTTATCAATAAAATATTGCCCAGTAGTATGTATTAGCTTACTATATCAGGTCGTTTAAATGGAAAAAATCTCGAAACGTATCCCCCATTAATCGTAATCATTTCATGCTTTAAGAGCTTATTTATATCATACCTTTGTAGGAAACCGTTAGAATTGTGTCTTCTTTCGAGGCTCAAAAATTGGTTACCACTACCACTTACTTTGCCATACGCATATCTTGAAGAGATCAACGTTTAAATGGTAATGGTTGCTAAATACGCTTATTCATGCTATATAGTTCTAGGTTGTCCAATAGACGTAGACCTTGAATTCGTAAAATTAATGTTAGTCATATTACATTTTAATGTAAGACTGTAGTTTTTTCAATTACCTATTTCGACCTATGCGTTCTACTACCAGCATTGATGCATGAAGTCAAATGTCGAGTTGTCCAGTTCTGTAAATCTTGTTACCATAAACATGAAATTGTCGTAGTCTGTCATTCAGACAAACTGGTATTCCTATCATTGTGACAATTTGGGGTAAATTACATGAGTAAAGCTTAGATTACACCAGATAAAATCGATCTCCTCCCCCGTAAACGTCGGAAATACTTGATCGTCTGAATATTTCAACTTAACATTACAGAATAATGCATGACTTCTATAATTAGCATTCCTACCATTGATTCGTCCTACACTGACAGTGAAGGTTCTCCAGAATACTTCCCCGCAATCATCCTGACGTCAAAGAAGGTTAGTTCATGACTGGTCAAGCGTAGTCAGTCAGTAGTGTAACCTGAGGTTTCACCAGGTTAATATAAAATTTTCATGGTATAAAAGGCTTTGGAAGAAAATGGACGGACACGTGTGTGGTCAGCTAGGTTAGTTACACTTGGCTTATAAACTTTATGGATCGTTTTTAAGCATTTTAAAACCCTAGTAAACAGTATTTACTTGGACCTATAATCATCAAATTTCCCTCTTTTGTCTGAATAAATTTTTCATTCATGAGCACAAACCTGCTAAAATAAGGGTATTGTTTGCTTCTGGTAAGTAATTCTAGGGGAAAGGGGAAACGAAATAATTATTCCTTTCAAACAATTGAAGCATAATATGTGTTCAGATTATGTCATAAAACGGATGAGCGTTGAGTTTTGGTCATACCCTAATCTCTTTCGTATTTTGGCAATGAAAATGTTGAATCTAGTAATTTCCAGTAAATTTCGCACTTCACATATGTATTGTGTCCTGTCCTGTCCGTCATCGTATTTAGCTATGTTGGAATACCGTCATGCTTAATAACAGGGATCGCTTTATCTGTTCTGCTTACGCTCAATGAAATGTTGCTTTAAGAATTCGCGAACACCCACGCAATTACAATAACTTTCTTCAAAATTATAGGAACTTCAAGGAGTTCATGGCTTTGAGAATTGCGACAAGTTCATAGAAGCATTTAGCATTTTATTTCTCCCTAATGCCCTTTTGTAAATCGTGTCTCGTCTTTTGAGCGCGCATTACTTGTAGCCAGAACAGGATTATTACGCGACGGGTGAATAACTGGGTGAGCACATAAAAAAACTGAAAGCGACGGGAGGAGTACGATGGGAAACAAAAGAAGTAGTTAGTAATATATTCTTTTATGGATTGAGTGACAGTCTAAGCTTTGTCCCGACACACACATCAGCTTTCACAAAAAAAAATTCTGCTAAAAGTAGACCATACCTGATTTTTCCCTTCCTCTCTATTTTGCCGTCATCCTTAATACGAATATTAATAATAATACCACCCATGAGACTCTTGCAAAACGATGCTTTTCTTTGAGCAGATAAAAATTGCATGCATGGTAGAGCAAACTCAGTATAGCGAAATTCCACTACATCCAATTCATATACTCTCCTGAGTCAAACCTCTGCCAGGCTTATTGTTTTTGTTGTAAACACGACAGTTTCGCGAATATTATGATGAGCACAAGTGAATTTGGAAAATGAAAGCCAGGGACGAAGCGGTGGTTGGAAAAAATGGCTGGAATACTTACATGTTTTCCCTAATTCTTTTGCTCTGTGGGATTGGAAATTTGAGAGCAGAAATAGTTTTTTTTTGTGTCGTTTGACGATAGTAATATTATGAGCATGGCTGTGCATTTGCTTTGAATTATTTCATTTTTCGAAAGACAGGAAAAAATACTTCGTATCTTTCTTCCTTCGTTCTCTTTGTTGTTTTTATTGTGTCTCTAAAAATGAGTGGCATAAGACGACAATAATGTACCGTTGGTTCACTTGAAACTGTGTGAGCAAATGGAATACTAGAGACAGTTTACATTACTTGCCGTTATGTTTGTACCGCTGCCATATACTTCCTTTTCTTTATTCCAAACAAAACATTCCACATACTATTTATCTTACTATAAGAGTGATGGCTATGGGTTCTGACGTTTCGCCAAGTTAACTGTGACTACGCGTGAGAGAAGGTTCACCATAGAGGAACTAGCCACGGGAAAGAAAACTTTGTACAAAGATAGTAGACCTTTCAAATCGTCAGTTTTGATGCATAACTTATTAATCATTCTTGTTGTAGGAGGGACACCTGGGTAGATACAAACACGGAAAACATAAAATAAAAGACGGCTTAGGTAGCATTTCTTTGGTCTGACGGGAAAAACCACAGACAGGAGTGATTGTGCTGTTGTTTTACTTGTTTAGTTATTGCCTGGAAAGGCTTCGAATAATGAAATTCGAAAAAACTTTTTCAATAACGTTTACTAAAATAGGATATTCCGAATTGTAATAATTGTTGAAATGTTCAGAGAGACAAAAGTTATTTTCATTGTGAGGGCGAAGGAAAGTCCAGACATTTATACGAAGAGATTTAAAAAAATAACTCAATTATCATCTTTCCTAGGAAATCGGTGTACCAGCATAACTGAATACGTAGTGGCGTTTCTAGAATAAATTTGTTCGTCTCTGGGCGTGTGCTGGGACGCTACGAATATCGCATTATGGAGTGACATACACAGTTCTAATCGGATTGTCGAAGAAGAGCAAACCTGATTAAGATTATACCGAAAGTGTGGCCTGCTTCTGAAATGCAAAAGAATCGGAAGAATTGGGGCTTCAAAGAGGTATTTTTCATGTATTATTTTATTAAATTGTATGATATTAAGTTCAAATGTCAACTCAGGTCTCAAATGTTTTTTCTCACTTGAACGATTGAAACATGTTTTTATGGCATATTTTATTTCGCTACTATCGGTGTGCTTAAAATTGGAGTGGGCTGACTTAAGAGATTCTTTTACTTAAACTTCAATGTGTCTTTGTATGCTAGCATCCTAAATGGAAGCTTATTTAGCGTGAGTGTTTTTAAGAGCCATGCCATGAGTCACTTCGGTATAGTGGATGGCTGGCAGGTAGCTTATATTTTTGTGCCTTTCAGCAGTGTCGTGCTAAAACTATCAACTGTAAGATATTTTCGGTAGAAATGCTAACGCCAGTTTTTTCTATATTGCATTAAAACTGACTGTCATCGACTCTGGTGCAACTCAGTTACCTTTATATTCTTCATCAAGAATTGTCGTATTCTACTCTACTATATGCACGTAAAGTTTCAAAAAAAGACAATTCTAAGCCGGATTTAGTCCAGCGATGTACGTATAAAGGGGAAAGTGAAACAAAATCGACTAATAAGGAGCGGAAGCCTTATTCCATGTAATTAAACGTGTTCTTGGTTGCTTGAGTATCTGAGATTTTTCAAAGTGTTGTCTGAGACATTGACATTTACAAATACTAATGTCGAATATGCAACATAACGAAAGTACTGGTAATGGTGAGTGGTGGGAAAGCAAAGTACTCGGGAATAAAAATATTGTCAAATAATTTTACAATGCGATTGCTGAACTCCAAAGGAAGTTACCTGCATCTAACATCACTTTGCAAATTTGTATGCATAACAGAACACTGCCAATTTATTCAATAACCCGCATCTTCTAACACTGACATTACTTTGTTATGATAACTTGATAACCGAAGTTATACCCCCAAAGCAGTTGTATAGCTTATTAACACAGTTAATGCCAGTAATAGCACAGCTTCAGTGTTTGGCACGCCAGTCACTTGGCTGAATCGATATAATATGGTAACATCTTTATAATGTCCCTCTTATCGAAATTACCTTGAACTATCAGCGGAATAATTGTCAGTTCACATGATTACCCGAGAAAATTTCTCAGGCAGCTCACTAGCAATTCGCACTAACAGTAAATTCATTCTATAAGTTATATAATCAAACTGCATGGAGTTCACTAGTCGTAACATAATGTTACAAAATTGTCATTTATATTTTGTGCTGGTCAGATATGCATCGAACAAGACAAGTCCAAATATTTTCATCATAATTTTCTAGTTCAATTAAGTTTTTACTTCACACGCAGCCTATCTTATAAATCGACTCAGGTGCACTTTACAAAATGCATTGATTCCGCCAGGCGTAAATGAAAAACAGCAAACGGAGCTAAATAATAGGCAAGGTAGAAGCAATATGATGTGTGCAATCGTCCAAACAAAATTTCACGTATTATTTAAGTGGGAATAGAAAGGGCAGAGCTATTCGGGCATTCAAATGGAATGGTCTATATATCAAACTCGGCGGCACGACATTGAAGACTGCATGTCGATCATTATGAAATGGTCAATTATTCATTCATTATCATTGGGTTGGGTGGTGTGGTAGTGGTAGTCGAGCTTGTTCTGTAAATACATACTTACTCCTACATATCTCTCTTTTGAACACGTGCAATTCAACCGTTTATAAAGGTTTTCTTTTTTAAATCCAAACCTTTCACCTTTTCCAAACACTGTTGGACAATACAAGTTAGACTTTCATATTTTCACTATCAATTCATGCTTGTACTCGACATATCCGGTCTTTCTCTGTTGTTATTCGTAAACATTCTCTTGCACTCACTACATTCCTTTGAATGCTCGCAGGACATGCATCTTTATCTGGACTCCATATCAGTGGCTGACTGTGTAGTAGTGTGAGTATGCACCTCTACCAATAATGAATAAATACACGTAATTTTTCCGTGTAAACTATACAAGAAGTAGATGTATTGATGGCACTCAAGAGGAATAACATTCATTTTTTTTCTCCTTGCATCCTCTCTCGGGCAGCAAAGTATGTAACGCAAAAAAAAAAAAAAAAGATAGACAAGAGGAAGCCAAAAAGCTCCTTGTTAAGTGGAGTGCCTTTACGTTCGTATTCCTTCTTTTTTTTCTGGACTAGTCACTAGCGAAAAAACTTTCTTTTACTGAGCCTTCTGTCACTTTCTACGTTGTAGTAAGCCGGTTTGTTCTGTGTGGAAAAGAGGTGGTACGGTGAGTGCTTCTATATCTCTTATTTGTCTCATTGTGTCATTTAATTCACAAACGAAAGTGGTAAAAAGTCAACCACAAATAGCACAAACAGTCCAAAGTCGGCGTAAAAAAAAGTCTTTCCAACGGGTCTTCCAATTTTTTTCACTTTTAGCTTTCGTCTTTAATCATTTTTATACAGCTTTTCTTTTGCTCACCGATCCAACAATTTTGTTTTTGGTTGCGAGAGAGTTTCAAATGCGTGCCCCTTTCCACAAGGTGAAATTCAATAGGAAAAAAACATTCTTGAAAAACAGACAAACAAAGTACCATCAACATTTTTTCCACTGACAATACGACAACGCTCTTGTTGAACTGTTTTATTGTAAAGTTTTCTGTTTTCATGTCAGTCTTTTTTATGTGTAGCTTGCTGAAAACTTAATAATAATTATGTCAACTTGAAAGAGCCGAGCAAAAGTCTGAGAAAGAAAAAGGGTTTTTCCTGTTACGCCAATTCATACACACTTTGAACATTTCAAAAGGCTATTAAGTAAATTAATGGAGTTTTTGTGTTAACAGCGAAACGGCTTGAGAAAGAAAAAAAGAAAACAGACCGAGTGAGGAGAACTTGCCAGTTTCGCAGGATGATACTGCAGATGTTCACGAAACCTTGCGTGTACATTGGCCCATTAAATATTACAGTGTATCTTGTCATAACGGAAATAAGTGAACAAACAAGTTGGAAAAGCGTTTTTTCACTGTAACCTGCACTATTCCGAAAGCTTGAAGAGAATGTAGTTCGTTTTGTGTTTACCATTCATTAGCGGCTTTGTTTAGACGTTTTTTTTGTTATCTCTGTATCTTCAGAGCTTTTTTTAAAGAAAAAAAGAAAACAGACCGAGTAAGGAGAACTTGCCAGTTTCGCAGGATGATACTGCAGATGTTCACGAAACCTTGCGTGTACATTGGCCCATTAAATATTACAGTGTATCTTGTCCTAACGGAAATAAGTGAACAAACAAGTTGGAAAAAGCGTTTTTCACTGTAACCTGCACTATTACGAAAGCTTGAAGAGAATGTAGTTCGTTTTGTGTTTACCATTCATTAGCGGCTTTGTTTAGACGTTTTTTTTGTTATCTCTGTATCTTCAGAGCTTTTTTTGTGAAAGCACAAGCTGAAGTGCAAAATGAAGAGCAATCAGTTATTCTAGCAATTAGTTACGCAAATGAAAACTACGTAGAGTTGCCTTTCTTGGGTGACACACATATAGTCATCGATATCATAAGAAAGTTTTTGGAATCAACATCAAATTTGTTCATGGATAGTAGATTAAAAGTGGCATATACCCTCGTAGGATGATGCCATTGAAAAGGTTTAAATATTTTAGGCTTAATTATACGGACGTGTTTCGTGAAATATAAGAATTTTCGATCTTTTTGAGTTCCGACTCCCGACAAATTAAAAATTTGCTTATTTTTGAAATCCCCGAGTGTTTTCTCAGAGTGGAAGTTATGGCCGTGGCCCAAATAATTGTTTTTTATACAATCCATGAAAATCATTTACTAACTTGACAGCATACCTTGAGACTAACACTCTTCAATCAACGTACATGTTACAGTTACAAATTCGAAACGTGTAATGCCAAAATGGACATTGGAAATTCGTCAACTACCGTAAAATACCGTTTAATTGTGACTTTATGGTAAAAGCCAAAGGATTTTCTATCTGAGACAAAGCGTTTGACCTTTCCTGCCGAAACGGAGACAAAATGAATCATCCATCATGTGTCAAGGATAACTTAACGTTCTAGATATAAGCGGATGTGTGATTTTTGTCCTACAATCAATGAGTGGATATATTTATTTGAACAATTTTTTACTAAGGAATTTGGCTGAACAACCTCGGGTATATCTAAATACCTATTATAGTGCGATGCGAACTATCCAACCAAATAGATATGACCAGCTATATTATGAGTCACAGCTCTTCAAATAACCTTCCCTCTCAACTTTTTAACAGTTTTATTACGAAAACCAAACACATTCAGTGGGTGTTTGAAAAGGCAAGCCAGGTAGATGATGAAAACAGCCTTTTTGTTTATTATTTCAAGCTCGTTGTTTTCTCCGATCAAAACCTGTTCCCCGGCTTCTCTTCTATTGGAGCTCATTATCAGAAAATTAAGTGATCAGCGAACATCATCGCTTGAACGTTACCCGGAAAATTCATAGATTGCTGTAAAAACTGTTTTTCAAATGAATACAAACATTGTTCTCGGCAAAATCAGTAAATTTTTCTGTCGATGCTGATTTCGTTTAGATATATAACCGGAAATATACAGGGCAATACCCTACAAGTAGGAAACAGGAAAAATCATTTAGTTTGGAATAAAATTTTAAAGCTTTTTGAAACGCTTTTTCATCAACAGATTCATGTGCTTCCGAACATATTTTTGATTGAAACATCAGGGTAGAACCAGGATCGTTCAACGAATCAAGATAATACAACCGGTCTGAGGAAGAGAAAAGACTTCCTTCCGGCGAAACTTTCGCTTCATTCAAGTGCAGGGTGTGGACTCGGAAGCATTACACCTTGTTCCAGGAATGAACGTATTTGCTCATGTGGCCACCACAACGAGGAAAAGGAAATGTTGATTTACTTCATCTTCTTCCTTTCTTCGCTTGATTTTGTACTACCCGAAGGTAAGGATAGATAAAATTTTACATTCGATACTTTCTTGGCCCTTCTGCAAAGGAAAAATTGCATCCATTTCTCTTTATGTGTGTCCTTAGAACAACCATCCACGCAACCACCTGTCCTACAGACGCAACAACCGATGGTTGTTACAAAGCCCACGCTCCAAACACTTCCTACCCCAACAAAAAGACAGTCTGCTAACCACGATTACCACTATCCTTTCAACGTCACCATCAGCCATCTCTCGCCGAGGTCGATCGAGATCAGTTGGAGTTGTCGAGATAACGCTTTAAATGACAGATATGAGGTTACCATCAAGCCTGTCCTCGCAAGGTATGCTATTCCGCTTCATGTTAAACTAAAGTACGTCGTCGTTTTTTAATTTCTTTTATTACATAGTTTTTTCTACCTTTCTCTTCTCAATATTTCACCAAAAACTTTAAGTTCACGCTTGCTGTTGTGCTTTTTTTCTGCAAAGAAAGACTTTTATTTTTGGATTCTGGATATTTTCAGTTACAAAGTTGTGGAAACCGTACCGAACAATTTGTGTTTTCTTCTGATGGACAAACTCGAGCCAGATACAACATATCAGGTCGCAGTCGCTTCCATTTCCGGTAGAACTCGAAAACGTAGTGGATACGTAATGTTTCGGACATTTAGTAAGAAAACCTGGCTACTATTAGAAATTATGCCTTGCTCAAACTTTCTCTACTACTCTTTCTTAACTTTCACAATTCTTTGACTTTTCTTTCTCTTTTTTTCTCTCTATATTTTATGCATGTCATGTTGCCCCAATGTCTCTCGCTTTCGCCATGAATCTTGCATGAATCTTCTTCGAACTACTGCCACTAACAACCACCGCTGCCACTTCCATTATTGCATGCATCTTTACCTTCTATTCAATCTGCCTGCCATTCTTCTTCATTTTATTTTTTTTATTTTCACTTTCCTTCGGGTTCTCTCTGTTTAAATTTTTATTTTAACAAAAATTCTCCACCACCATCACGTTCACATAAAAAAATAACCAACATGCAATTGCGTAGTGGAAGACTATTATACCGAGTTTACAGAAGATAATGACGTCTCGTTTCCATCAGTGTACGACGGCTCTAGTGATACATCCTCGTCGTCCCCGTCGTCAGCAACCTCCGAACCGTTTGATAATGCCAAAGGTCGTCTCCGCATACCCCGCGTCCGCTTTGTTGAGATCTGCCTGGTCGCAATGGCTCTGTTACTCTGGTCCGGAGCGATCGTCCTCTTTTTCCATCGCTGGGGGAAAATCCGAATGCTTTTACCCTACCAGCCCGACTACAAAGCGATGAAAAATGCCACCTCAACGTGCAACAATTGCTCCTTAACTCCTCATCATCAGGTCCGTTTACTCTCCGAACCACTTTGTAAAATTTATGATGACCTTGATTTAAACTCGATTGACTCCCGAATGACTATTTAGAGACACACACAAAAGTATTTGAGAAAAAAAAGTAAACAAAAACTAATAAGAAACTAATTTAACTATACACAACAAGTTTTTGTGCTTTCTCTTACTTTCTCTTTGTTTCTCTTGTTGAGCTTTTCCCGGTTTTTTTGTTTGAATTAGGTTGAAGATTAAAAAAGTCAATAAAATGTGGAATGTCATTAGATCCTTTTCGCTTTTCTTTTTTAAAAGCTTTTGTCAATAATTCTTTTTTAAATAAGATCGCATCATCCCTTTCAATTTTGAAACAAAAAAACTAACTTTCTCGACCTCTTTCACTTGTTTTTCCGAAAAAATGTAGCATTTTTTGTTCTTTTAGACAGGGAAATGATATCCCAGGTGGGACTCTAATTGCATAAATATTTTAATAGAAGCCTGGGGTTTCAATGTCCAATTTTCGGTTGCCCTTTTGGAGAAAGTAGCAATAAAAAAGTGATCGATATGAACTGAAATACGTGCACTCTGGCAAGTCAAAGGTGGAGATATCTACCTCGTTTGTTTTTGCACAGGAAAAACAGGTGAATGGGGAATGATCCTATTTAATTATGCATAAACAACTAGAGATAATGCTAGTTGTTATATTTTATTCTGTCAACTTGTTCAGTCAGGAGTAGCGCATAGTCAATTCTGGTTACGGCGAAGCGGACATAACGTCACCAGAAAAATAAAACGTATTTCATAGGAAAACCGCGCAAAAAACGGTTATGATTGGTTTTTTTTCATAGAGCATATAAAGGCATTGGATTATAAACATATCTTTCGGGTAGATAGGATTAAATGAGTTTATAAATATTTTATGGACTGGTTTTAATTGGTACAATGTCGCTAAATGTTGACTCTTGTTTTTCTGGCTTGTGTACAAACAATACTTTCCCCAGACAAATTCTGTTACATTTTATTTTAGTTGATTATGCTTGGGCTTTATACTTTTGTAGCCATATTTTTTTTGCGTAATTTGTTCATAGAGTTTGTCTTGTTGTCCGTACGTAACAGCTCTTATTTGCTTATTTTATTTTCTGATAGTGTCAAAAAATTCACCATATTCAAAACCCGACATCAGACTGTTGTCAAGCACAAGCACCTCCGCCGCAGCCGATTGGAGTGGGAGTGACAACCGTGTATCATCATCCTGCTGTGATGACACATCCTCACACGCCACTCCGCCAACCTCACCTTCCCCACCAGCCGTTGTCAGAGCCAGGACCGGGCTGTAGTAGCAACATGCCTGGAGGTCGCACTGACACAGTCTGTGTCGCGGACACTGGCTGTAGCCCGATTCGTCACAATAGGGTAGAGTTTATCGAGGTATAGTTTACACACTAATCACATGCATCACATGTTTCCGGTCACGCGTGGCCCCATACACAATAATTTTCCTCCTGGAAAAAAGTCGGCACGACCATCTTAACAATATTTTTTAGCATGAAACATGATAACTCGTTTTTAATTTTTAAAATTTTTCTGGCTAACAGGGTGACATTTTAGTGGACATGGGTCTTGGAGGAGACGTACCGAGTAGTTTTCACAGGAAAGCACGAAGTGCAGAGCATCTCAAACAATACGTATACCCGTGGGACGAACCCAACTACATGGAGCTAACTGAATTTTGACTCAGGATGTCTCCTACATATTTTATTCATTGCAACAACAAATAATACAAAAAAATACTACTATAATTTTATCAACTAATCTATTTCATATTCCCTATCTCCTAATCTCTCAACACTGGCTCCAGTTCAAATACAAGTAAATCCTTATGAACTCTTTCTTTAATTATATGGCCCTCTAAGAAGCATGACCACTTTTTGATAAGACATGATTCCTGGACCAATCGACAAATTTTCGATTGGAATAGCCTCTTAGCCTAACAATTCTAAGTGTTAACTAGTAGTAAAAAAATCTGGATACACGTTTTATTTTAAAAATGCAAGTGACATCATTATGCACATGGAGTTCATTATAAGTTGGAGTGCTCCACAGGAGGAGAAATTGTATGTTGAGGATTAAAAAAGCCGGATTGGAAAAAAATGATTATGTAATTTATTTGTCGGAATCACAAAATAAAATGACTACCAAAAGTTATCGATTGAGCTATTACTGTGAAAACTTAGTTGAACAACTAAAAACAAAAGAAATTCACATTTTCTGATATGGACAAATTTGTTTTAGTACCGGCGGCCCAGTCGGCTTCGCAAGTCTCTGTCATCCAACCGTTTTCGTTTGAAGGAGCGGGTTACCAGACCCCGTCCTCCGGACTGACACATCCTTGCCGAGTACTTTCCGCCGGGTGGGTGATAAATTCCTCGATCTTCCTGGGACCTCCGGCCTTCATCACCAAAACGGGTCCTCGGAACACGAATTATTTTTTTATCTCTGGCTGATCCAATGCGAGGAGGTGCATACGACGAAGTGCTGGCAGTTAAAGCAGTTACCATCCAAGATAAGCGAATTTTAGCATCAGTTGGCTTTCCAGAGTAAAATATCTTGCCAATGAGCGCGATGTTTGCCAAAGATCTGAGACATTTAACTTTGTCAACTTGTCCCCTGATTTCCTTCATGGAAAAGCGCTGAAGGTCAGACCGTAGCCGATTCTGGTAGGGAATAACAGCCTGAAGCAGATACGCAATTTTGGGTAAAAGTCCTTCGCAAGCTCGAACAGTTTTGTCCAGTAGATCAGGATGCGCCCGAATGAGATTGTGAGACATGTAAAATAGTGACTCAAGGAAGGAAAAGTTGTACTCCGGTGGGGTGGCAGCAATGAATGGCAGACTCTCTGGGACATGGTGAAGAAATTTGTCTGCTTCTTGGAGAAGGCTGGACAAGCAAGTTTCCGTTTTACCTTGAGTCATGGCGCCCGTGTACTCAGACAGTTCCAGGGTTAAACGAAGTACGTGGAAGTAGATGGACTCAGTTTTAGGATCTGATACCTCAATACCTGGAAGGACACTGGTGCAAAACAAGGCGAACATGTTTGCAGAGGTGATGGTTTCATCAAAGTAAGGGAAGGCAAAGTCCGCCAAGATAGTGAATCTGGCAACATCCTCGGTTTCAAATTTTTTCAAAGCTCTGTCACGTGCTAACATAATTTCAATGAGCTCGACGAGTTCCTTCCGGCCTTGACCAGTTTTCACCTTTTTTGTTGAGTTGAGCATGTCCATGATGGTGACGCACTGAGAATTGGAGTCGACAAATTTAACAGCATGTCGAACTTGCTCCCAGACGCAGTTTTCAAATGAGGAAGTCATGAATTGAAGACAAAGGCTTTTGTAATTGCTTCTCAAGAAATTTGAAGCACCGATCTTGCGCGAGTGGCTCTCCGGTCCGAATTTGAGCAAAGATTCCAGCCAGTGTCCCTTCTGGATTGTAATTGAAGAGGCTCATCAAATTTGCTTGGACCGTGGTCAGCTCAGAGACACTCGAGGTTTGCATGATTTGGGCAAACACGTCAGCGACCATAGGCACCAAGTTGGGAAGCTTTTCGCATACTGTGACCAGATCCTTCTCAGCCTGCCTCCGGATAACAATGTCGTCTTCTTCGCAGAGGTCAAAGAGAGCATTAGCCACCTGAATGCTCCAGTTGAGGAAAATGCTCGGCAAACCGGGTTACAAACTGAGCAGCCAAGCTTTTCTCTTTGTCACCATTGTGGACAATCTGAAGAAGCTGTCTGAAATCTTCCTCAAGCGTGGCTTTTTCTGGAGACGAGTTGATTTTTTCGTAAATTTTGTACAGCTTGTCCACATTATTTTGGCTGGACTGGCTCGCCAGGTTGCAGCTGTGCTTTCGCTTCCGGGCTTCCAACGAAGACTCCATCTTTTCAGCTGGCGCTATAACTATCCGACAAAGAAGACATTTCATTCATTTAGACACCACTATAACGCCATTTTAAACTAAAAATAACGAAACCCCGAAAACAGTCTTACTTCAACTCCTCCTTCCACTTGTTACTTCCAAGAATCCCAATTTAAACTACGTCCAGCTGCAAATTACATAAATTTTGATACGTGGTAAACTACGAATCCTAGTTTGAGTATTACTTTACTAAAATTTAAGGGAAAATAATCATTTTCACTGACTAGAAATACTAAAGGCTACTTTTAGTTCTGCTCTGAACACGTCGTCTCCATCTTTTCATTTTACCGTCGACCTCAGCCATAAATCGACCAACTTTGCATATCGTTTATTGCATCCGTCTCTGCCGGCGTTTTAATTGAATATTTTGTTATCGGTAATTTTTTTCCTCATGCAAATCAATCGATTATCAGCAGTTCTGTTGCGATCATATCATAAGTATAGGAATATGTACTACATGTAAAATTTTTCAGTCGACTGTTCACTAATCAAGAAGTAACTACTAAAAAAATTACCAATTCATGCATAGCAATATTATAGTCCTGTGCGTGGTGTCTAAAAAATACACAAAGTAGAGAAAGGTGGTGCTGTTTACTCTGCATGGTCGGCAAATGCATTGCACCGCACTCATATGGACAAGGGACAACTCAAACAGATGTTGATAATAAGCTTGCGCGTGCAACTCTATGTGAAACAAACATTGCAAGTTTAATTTGTCAATTACATAGTGTGCCTCAACCTCAACATTTTAGCAACTAGTATTTAATTTTTGTTTAGAAGATAAAACTGGTAAGTTTACCTTCTGACGGTAACATTCAGAAAAAAGTTTCGTTTATTAATATTTTTTTAAGTTAATAGAGTATTGATAAGCATTGATTTTTTTTTGTTTTTTATTGAGCAGTTTAATGAAATAATGGATCGATCCCATTGGAGAAGCCCTGGATTCCACGCGCGATCGCCACATCCGAATCGGGGTCATCCTCGATTCAGAGGGGATGGAGGAGGTTATGGAGCGCAGCGGTCATTTTCTCCGCATTGGCAGCAAAGGAATTCCTCGCCGTACCGCTACCCTAGCCAGCACGGTCAAGGAGGAGGTGGATCGTATAGTCCGCATTTCCAACCTAGGACTCATAACATGTACGCAACGTCAACTCCAGTTCATGGTTCAGGGGGTGGTAGAAGGCCGTACTTTCGTGGTGGAGGTGGTGGACGTTACAATAAAAGACTCGCGTTTGGAACACCTTCCTTTGTAAGTTCAAACTGTCTTATGTACCAAAAGAGTGTTGCTACTGTATCCACTGGATTCATTATTTACCTGATTTGTAGATGAAAGTGGACTCGGAGCGTAATGATGACATTAGCTTATGGGTTAGCGAAGAAATGTGGGATGATCCTTGTGAGATTCTTAAGAGGAGCGCCATCCCTGAACGTGACGGAATCCTCTGGCGTAACGTTTTATGAAACCCAGACGGAAACTCAGTTTGCTGAGTCAGATTTCCAGATGACAACGTCCGGGGAGAGAAGCAAGTTGGATTGCACCACAGATAGTGATTTGAACACCGCCAACGACCAAAAAATCCAGCTGGAAGTGACCACGGATAGAGTTGATAAGTCTAGTTGTTCTAAGTCAGACAAGGATAAGGATACTAGTTTGGATAATGACGACAGCTTTGAAAAATATGCAACGGATCGCGTTGTACTTGACTCGGACGAGCAAGTACCATCATGACGCTATCCGACATTGAATAAATCATTTCTTGTGGCAAGTGTGACTGTGTGTTTTGAAGCAATAAAACCGTGTAGGCTGTTTCAGTGTCAGGATAGTTGTTCTTATAGTAAAAAAAGATCTCAAGTTTTAATTTTTAAACATAACAATGAGAAATACGTTCAAACACAATTTTTGTTAAAACTTTTTCATGAACACCCAGGTAAAAGCAGCATAATATAACAATACACCTTTTTTTAAATAGATTCAGCAACAATCAAATTAATCATTTTGATATAGCGAGAGTTCTACTCTTTATAACGTCTATGGCAGTAACAAAAATATATTTCAAACTTACAATAAATATTTTCAAAAGTTTTCTAGTATCACAGTCGTTTACATGTCAGTCCATTGTTTAATATAAATCATATAATACTAATGTTTGGTTCCTTGTTTTGTCGAAATCTTACGAGTTATCGTTATGAAATCTCAAATTGACGAGCCACTACAAGATATCCCAAACGGTTATCAGATCTGATGAATGCTTCATTGTCGAACGCGTTTCAAACGCCAACACGAACATCCAAAGGCATTGACCTGTAATATTTATATAGTGATTATTAGATTCGCATGTAAATTAAATTAAGGTTACTTTCTTTTTCCTCTAAAATCGTTTCGCCTTCAATAATAAATAACTGAAGGTACACTTCATCAAATACCAATTACATATTTGGCTAGCATAGTTAAAATAGTTGTTGCAACACGTTCAGTTTACTACACCCGAAGATCAACACCTCTGTGACTTATAGGGACTGGGGCTACGAATACTAAATTTTTCCATGAACCTCGTGTGAAAGAAGAACCTAGCGCGTGTGGCATGCACAACTTGGAACATGACTTATGCTATGTGCTTTATGGAAAACAAGTAAATTGTTAACCTGCCAAATGTAGACAAGTTGAATCGATAGAGGCACAATGAAATAAAGCGAAATTCGACAAGATAACAGTAAAGAATAAAATTGTGAATGTAAGACGCATATGAATTATTCTTGTTTTTTGGAACAAATAAGAAAGTGGCTCTAGCACAAATTTTTGTGCAGCTACTAAATTTGCTACTTATTATTTGCGTGGTTAAAGAGTTTTATTATTAATAAAAAGCAAACGCAATGCGTATACATTTTTGCACCCGTTACTTTCCAAGAATTCACGTTATGATGTATGATTTCTCGTCATTTTAACGTAAAAAAAGATAGCAAAGAGTTTCAGCACTTTATCCCAGACATACTCAAGAACCCTTTGGCTTTCTGCTAATAAATCATTAAAATATTATTTAAAACAAAACAAATGGCTAATGCTCTGCCTAATAGTCGCACCTAAAATACAAACGCACGAAGTAATCCTACCTAAAGTTCAATTTGACAAATGTTGAGAATGGAGCGGCCCTTGAGCGTTGGCAGAACAGCTAATAATAATACGTGATCTAGTTTGGGGTCTGTAAAATTCACGCTCCTACACTATGCGACCTCGACCTTAGCTCATTAAAAAGGTGTACTGTGGAACAAACTTGTTTGTCGATTCACACGTATAAAATGAAACATGAATAGGTGATAAGATGCAATGTGTTGTTCATGATATTTATTCCAATATGAGTTGTGTGAGTTTTCGTATGCCAAGCACAAAGTGGTTGAGCAAAATGGGAAATATATCAAAATCAATCGGAAAATGGAATAGAAAAAATCTATATCAGTTTTAACATCTCTTGCCTTAAAATACTTGACTAAGCGGTGAAATGCCAAGGGGATGTCCCAGGGGGTCTTCGGACGATCAAGATGGAGCACGGTAATGTCCTAAAACATGAATCATGCCCTTTCCACATACACACACTCACACACTTTTTGAAAGCGAAGGATTACCAAGTTTCACATTTCTTATTTTTTGTCACATGCCCATGCTCACTTTTTTGAAGGCAACAATCTGGAAAAAAACTTGACGATTTCAAAGAGGATATATTCACTATTTAATAATAATTATATTATGTAATTAATAATAATCATCAACATGATAATATTAATAGTTTATAGACGATTTTCAGAACGAAACCGAGAAGAAGACTTCTAACACATCAAGTTTTGTAATATGTTAGGTATGCATAACTCTATAGAAAGGTAATATATTTTGATAATTATGTAGTGAAGAATATAAATATGTTCATTGTTTTTCGATAACTAGTTCATTAGAACATCATTATCAGTTTACTCAAACCTTTTTTGATTTTTCACCTGCCAAAAATGAAAAGATTTTCGTTCTGTAGACAAACAACGAAGTTGGTGTTTTCTCTTCATCTGTGAAAACTGAACGTGTTGCACTCTATAAATTTCTGCATATTTTTTCATTTACTTTTAACTAGCCTAAATGAAATTCGCATCGGAAAAACTTTTTATAGCACTTAATTTTTTTGAATGTGCATTCATTACGGTAAAAAATCATTGCCCTCATTCGTTGTGGGATTGGAAGAGCCCGATCCACCCGCACTGGTAACAGATTTGACAGGGAGTAAACCGCCAGCAGCTGCGGGAGCAGCCACCTCAGGCTTGGTGCTTTCACGATTCCTACGACGTTGTTTCTTTGACCAAAGTTCATGGCAGTCTTGCCACGTTGGAAGGTTAGGAGGCGGCATTTTGTCAGGATTCACACTTTTAAGCCACTTACTGTTCAGTGCATCTTCTGCCGATATCCGTTTCTCAGGGTCCAGCTCCAGCATCTTGTCCAACCTTTAGAAAAAAATCACACCCAAAAATAGGGAAACGTTTATGATCCTGACCGTTTTACAATATGCAAGTCATTTCCCTTGTGAGAGTTGAGAGAGAAAAAATGAAAGCAGAGAAGTTTATCGGAAAAAGGGATGTTTCAAACAACATTATTGGTACAAAGAAAGCAGTTTTAGACAGCAAGAGAGACAAAAAATGCAGATAACGATTCTTACAAGTCAAGCGCTGATCCCGGCATATAACTGGTAAACTCTTCTCGCAGCGTTCGCCTATATATTCTTTTGAACCTTATTGTTGGCCATAAGGGCAAGTGAATTACACCTGGCCAAACTCCAGGCGCTGGCGTGCCACATAGTCGAGATATCACCTCCAACTGTGCCAACTCAACACTCGCCTGAAACATAGGCCTTTTGAGAAACAGCTCTCCTAGAATACATCCGCAGCTCCACACATCGATGGCAGGGCCGTAGCGTTCTTCGCCAAGGAGTAACTCGGGGGGACGATACCACAATGTGATTACCTTGTTAGTATACGGCCGGCCTTTGTCTTTGGCGTTGTACAACCGAGCCAACCCAAAATCTGCTAATTTAATCTGGCCCCTATTTTCACAAAAAAGGTAAAAAGACATTCACGCTTAATTCTTAGGCCAAAAATCAACCGATTCATTTTTTTACAACAACAGTCAACATCAGATTACGAATACGGAAAAAAAATATTTCATTAAATATTTTTCAAACTCAAGTTGTCATCATCCAAACTTTTAATAATATATTATAATGTCACGATAGATTCGGACTACGTACTTGTTGTTCATTAGAATGTTACTACATTTAATATCACGATGCAGAAAGTTTTTCCTGTGACAGTAATTTAAGCCGTCCAAAAGTTGACGCATTATACTGGCATTGTGTTCTTCTGTGAAATTCACCATTCCAGACTCCAACAGGCCCATCAAGTCATGGTCCATGTACTCAAACACAAGGTAAAAACTACCTCGGTCCTACGAATTGTCAATATTGGATTTAATTACACAAAAATTGCAAGAAAACCTACAGTTGGTGAGGATGAAAAACAACCAGAGCTAACTCTTACCTTTCTAAAGTCAAGAGCATCGGCTTTGTCAGTGATAATCTCCTTGAGGTTGACAATGTTCCTATGATTTAACTGCCTGAGGATTTTTATTTCTCGAACAGCAGTAATTGGAAAGCCCTCCTTTTCGTTTTCTAACCTCACCTTCTTCAAGGCAACCATCGCTCCTATTATATTTCAAGACAACGTCGTACTCTAAAACCAAGTTTTGAAATGTCATAAAAATAAATGCCGGTGATATACCACTAATGGAGTCCTTGGCCTTGTACACTTGTCCGTAGGTACCCTCACCGATCTGTGCAATCATTTCGAATGAGTCCACACAACGATCGCCCCAGTCAGCTAGTTCCTTTCGCTTATGAAGAATTTTTGGCTTTACGTATTTCTTGCGGGACTCCGCAGCAGACAGCATGCTTGGATCAGCTCCAACTAATTGCAAGAAAAAGACATGCAATAAACGTTAAATATGCTGTTCTACTTAAGCTTATCAATTTTAGAGTCCACTACTATTTAGAGAAAATTGTTAGAGAGTTAACGGAGCTACAGTCACATGATAAAAGGCGACCTAGCACGGGACCCCCGTTTTTAATTTCCCTGAGCGTATCAAGAGTTTTATCATGTTATAGATAAACCACTCAAGCAGCTCAGGTAGAATACAAAACAAAAATTATGGAATTTTATATATATTCTTGCAGAAGATATTCAAAACTGTTAGGAATTTTTACTAGTTACAAAAAAATAACTTTAAAGCTTGCTGAAAAATCTTACCTCCTGGCGGCATTGGAAGGTCTTTGGTGATACTCATAACTTTGGGTTTTTTGCCGGGCATGGAACCTGACAAACCACCATATAAAGCTGGGTTTTGATTAGGCAATCCCGGAACTAGACCAGGCATCGTTGTCAGGACGTGTACATTATACTTGTCCATCCCCGGAGGAAGGGGAAGTTGCATTGGGCTAGGGATGACAGGTACAACCGGTGGCATTGGTAAGCCTGCGTGCGACTTCGGTACCCCACCGAGTTGCATATTATTATCCGCCTTGTGTACCGCCGACTCTGCACTTGAATTTGCCCTATCTCCATCTATTACGTCACCAGCTGTGATTATGTTCGTGTCGATTTCTGTATCGCTATCTATTTCCATATCCATCAGTGGTGTGGAGTTCCTCTGATCGGCATTGCTTGTATTGCCCATGCTGTCGTCGTCATTGATAGTCACTACTTCCGAAACTATTTGCAGCTCGGAGGAAGCTGCATTCTCTGTCGGTGTGTGTTCTGCTATAACTGGAGGTGGACTAGGTGATTTCTCCTTTGGAAGGGGGCCATGCTGCTGACGAACAAGTTGGGCGAAGAAACTTGTCGCGGACATATTGTCCATCGGTTTAATTTTCTTGGATGGGGTACCATTATCAGTGTCCATCAGAGTGCTATTTCCACTAGGACTGTTTCTAGGTAAGGAAACCGGCAGTAGTTTCCTATTAGGCCTAACGATTGAATTGAGTAAATTATGGAATATGCCGAAAACAGCCAACTCAAAGCTACAAGGTAAGCTATGCAAACGGGCAAAACCCCTCTAAACAACGGATTGAAGGAGCTAAATGAAAAAATAGGAAGACTTACTTGGGACTTTCAGATTCCTTTCGATGGCGCTTCTTCTTCCTTAAACGTCGATCATCAGATTCAGTGACTTTCTTTTTGTTGTTGTACAATTCAGGTGGAGGGACATATTTTTCGTACGCTTTGGGCGGAAGTGGTGGCGTATGCGGCGAGTACGGGGGAGTCATGCGTGCGGGGGGTGAGCGAGGTGGCGCCATTCGATCTGGTCTACCAGGAAAGTCTCGGTCATCACGAGAGGGAGGGGATATGGGACTTCCAGGGGTGAAGTCGTCTGGTGCAGAAGAAAGACCAGGTGGTAGAAGTCGAGTCGGAGGAGATACTGGCTCGGCTGCTGCTGGTATAGCGGCATTGTCATCATCAGAGCTAATTGGACTACCCAACACAGTCGGCTCCTTCTCGACCCTATTTCAAAAATGCAACAAAATTATGTTTTAACGGATAACTTTCATCAATGCACAAAGATTAATGTATGGTGATACTAATTGCTATCATGGTACACATGGTAAATGAGATGAAGACTTACTTTGATTTAGATTTGTCTGAGTCAGACTCGGAACCAGAATCGCTCGAGGACGAGCCAGATTTGGAACGTTTTTTACTCTTGCCATGAGATCTTGCTTTCTTGGCTTTCTTTTTCTTTTCTTTCTCTTTCTTGCGTTCCTTGTGTTTTCTTTTGTCTTTTCTCCGCTTCTTTGTTTTACTCTTTGAGCTTTGACTTTGACCCGAGTCTGAGTCGCCGGAATCTGACTCCCCATTTTCCGCTTTCGACCGTTTCCCAGGCGGACTTGGTTGCTTGACAGGATCTTCGTCAGACTGGATTTCATCAGCCGTGGAAGGCACTATTACTCTCGTATGAGTTTTCTCGAGTCTGTCAGGGTGACTGGAGAAGGAGGCAGCTGAATGGTTCTTACTGACATGATTAGAGCCGACTGAGTCATTCCTCCTTCTTTCAGTTCGCTCCCGGTTATCCTCCCTGTCTCGACTGGAGTCCCTTCGTCGCTCGGCGGGTGCTTGGCGATAAGTCCCTCTCCCGGCTTTCTTCTTCTCCTCGTCTTCTGAGGACACCTCCCCTTCGCTAATTGACGATGATCTTTTGCGATATCTTCGGTGACCGGCTTTTCCACTACTTCCCTCCCCACGATGTTGACTGTTCGACTTAGAAGGCGTAGTTGATGGAGCACCACCTGCTTTACCAGCCTTTGATTCGCTATCACTTTTTGATTTCGCCAGCTTCTGGTTCTGATAAACCATCAGAAGATACCTCCGAGTAGTCACCGCTCCTGCGAGAACCACTCTTGTGAGAGCCCATGGAACCTCCCGAATCCCTCCTCCTTCGTTTGCTTCTATTATCCTTTGAAAATCGTTTATGATCAGGATACCTTGAACTCGCAGAGTTCATCGGAAGGGGTGATCGGTCCCGATCATAGCGCGCGTTGTGTCCACCACCTCGGTCATACCGGTCCGAGTTTCTATCACGATAGCCACTATTGTTCCCATGATGGTTATACCCGTGTCGGCTGGAACTGGATAAATTTTCATTGCTGTTTCTTCGACCGTACGGTGGATGGTAAGGCATGTTTCCAGTGTGGTTAAGAATTGGATGCACGACTCTGGTACTGGTGACTTAATTGTCTCTAGGTTATCTTCAACTAAGTCTACAGCCCCTGTCTACTACAATGTTTTCATCACATAATTCACTAAAAATCATGTAATCATATTACGGGCACCGCCACCCAATTGCTAACAATAAAACAACACTGACAGCAGCATTTGGTAAAAAAAAAAACTAGCTTTAGGGAAACGATATTATAATGAATTTGCTTATCGGTAAACGACTAAACAGTTAACTCAACTTTGACTGAGTACACGGAATACAAAAAGTTACTACTAACAAAGCTAACTTAAAATTTAATTGAGTTCCTGCTCTAGTAATTCAGTTCTGTGGTGCTCTCAGCTTGGAACGTGTCGCCTTCACTTGAAGACGCCCACCAACCTGAAAAAATCAGAAAAAAAACAAAAATTAATACACGTTTCTTCAAATGAAACATGTAATTTCTAAATAACTTAATACCAAGTTGCCATTTACGTAAATAAATTCACTTCACGCATTATAAAAAAACATAACTGGAACTAAACTGACTTCCTGACACTCCTGTAATTATATTCAATATTCATCCTCACTATCTACGTGAAATTAATGTCCTCCACAATTTTTAATTTTGAACTGCCGATAAATAATAACAATATTTACAAATCAATCACAGCCAGCTGCCTACCAAAACAAAACATTAATTCCAACTCAATTCTGACACCAGCTGACCAGTCATTAACTGTACTGAACCGATTCGGCTATCTGTAGAAAACCAGTGTATAGTCGTTACTTTCAAAATTAACGGCAGAACGACCCCTGTTTACATTATTACTTTTTTTGTCCTTCATTTATCCTCCCCTGCCCTGTTTTTCCTTAGAATACAATGAACACTACTTGCTCCAAAAAAAACTATTCCATATCTTCATAAATCTTTCGTCATAAAAATTACTTCTTTTTCTTGATTTTAGTTAATTCTTACATTTTAAATTTCTCCAGTTTTTTGCTGAAATTGACTAATTTCAACAAACTATTTATTTATCTTTTTGTAGACCCTGGTGAGATTAGTTCAGACGGAGAAATAGCACTGGCGAGTCGACACTCTCAGCCAGGATTTTATCGACAAACATGGAGCTGAACGAGGACAACGTTGCCATCTTCCATTCCTCTATCCTACTCATGTTATCGTTTCGAGTGAAAAAATAGGTAAGTATTGTCCTCTCTCACAAGCAAAAAAAACAAGCTTTTTCTGGTACACACGCCATGCATGTCCCCGACAGTTTTTAACGTCGAAAGGTATAAAAAAAAAGTTTTAATGCCGCGAAGTGTACATGTTTTGAGATTTTAAGCCGAAAATGTTCAAGCACTTATGTAGCAGAGTGTATTTTCATGCACTCTATCCAGATATGGTAAGGAAAAGCTGTGGTTCTGAAGAGGGTAATCTTTTTTTGTGATTTTACTAAGTAAATGAAAGGAGACCTCTTTGTTAACTTTTATGAAGAGAAGTAGAAAAAAAAGCCTTGCGGTCTTGGTGTTAGCAGTTTGGTAGCTTCTCAGAAAACTTTTTTGGGGGACAATGACTGGCGCAGAGGAATAATGAAAGGGATCTGAAACCGCATGCAGCGATTTAAAAA
>VICI01000444.1:0-38599 GCA_019593645.1 Akabosia matsudoensis | reverse complement strand
TTTTAGAGAAAAAAAAATGCACGGAACAATCCAAACATGGAGAAGTAGCGAAAGAAGGTGTTCAAGGTGCTTCGTATTCGCTAAAGGTGCATTCCCACAGCAGCAAAAAAATACATTAAACATTATCAGTTTTCTGCTTGCCGCGTCTCTGTGGGAATGCGCCCTAATGCGTCGCAATATCCATTGCCAAGTGTTGTAGACACATTTATTGTATTGATTACGGACATAAGAGGGCATCGTGGTCATGAGCCTTTTGCAACTTACACTATCGATTATCCCCCAACCCTAGGGAAATCGGTCAATTTGACTAAAAATCTGTAGCGTCTCTCGAGGGGATAATAGCTATTGATATATGAAAATTAAATTTCGCTATGGTTTCGGACAATTTAAAGTCAGACATCTTCAGCGTTCGCATACAGCAGCTTTTCTTTCGCTACTTGATAATTTGGAGTAAATAAAACGGATGTTGGTTCATTGTACATGCTTTCTCTCATCTCAAGAGTGCTATGATTTTGACAGAATAAAAAAGAAAAATGGCGCATTAAATAAATTAATGTGAAGTTGCACACTCTCACCAAAAATTGCCGTCTAGACACAATATTCCTGCAATGTACAAAAAGCATTAGACCAAAATGGAATGGAAGTATGATAACTAAAAAACGTTATTTTGTTTCTATCTTTGCTTCACAGAATTAACTCAGAACTGAGTGAAAAGGCCGCTTTGGATCTTTTGCTTAGCAGCAAGCGATATGATAGAAGACTGCTACCTCCTAGCTTAGGTAAGAGAAAGTGTAAAACAGTGAAAATGGTTGTTCATCTAAATGTGCCCCATCAAAAAAATGTACCTTCTTAGGAGCTTTAATTTATATTGGCTACTTACCGCGAGAAACACAATAGTAACAATGGTTTATTTAGTTTTAGTTTATTCTAGCCCAGGGAAGAGTGATGTTGGAAGGACCGTAAAATGGTTTAGGACGTAGTTTCTTATGAAATGTTTACTTTTCATTCTCTACAACAATAACTATTATGTTACGAGATTTTACGAGCGATGAAACATTCATTGACACAAAAGTTGATTACATATTCAGACAATTTTTCCTTCGTATTCTACGCACGTTCTTAAACGGAAGAATACATACTTACATAAGTTATCTTCGGCACACGTTATTTTATCACATCACCCATACGCATTTTTTCGTGCTCAGTTTCTGTAAGTTAAGTTCGTTATGTCTGCCTCGCTGGCAACAAAGAAAATTCCAGGATTTGTTTGGAAAATGATTAAGAGCGTTAATAATAGTCGCTCATCCGCAGACATTTCCATGCAAATGTATTTATACAGATTTGATGTAATCATACTAACCTGTAATTATATTTCAATTGAAACAAATCCCTTTAGAACACTAAAGAAGGCGAACTTAAATCGTTGTAAAGCAATCATGTGATGTGCACAGTAGGGGCGAATTGGCTCTTTCATCCATCCTAAAATAATGATTCACTCAATAGCTTTTACGGTTTGTCTAGTGGCATGTTCTAGTTCTGAATTTACTGTAATGAAACCTACATCACACTGGTTAATGAAATTATACTTTGCTAAAATCGTGGTATGTTACGAGGAGGAGTTAGTTATCGTTATATCGATACTCATATATCCTTAACACTCACAACAAACCTTTAATTGCAACTGCAAACCGTAAAGGGGTCTTTGGTTGAATTTACTTACACATCAGGCAGACCACACAATGAGGTTGCCTATCTATCATTTACATCCTATGACAGGCAACTCATTATCTGCTTGCGTATAGTTTATGAATTCAAGTCTAATCCTTTTGATCTATTTACACAAGTTTTAACTTTCTCTTTCAGATGCTCTATTTGTTAACGTTAGCGTTCTACTTCTCACCTTGGCTTCACCCGATGAATCTTCTTTGGTAAGTTAAGCTGTATGCTTTCAAAACAAACGACTCCAGAGTGAAAGGCTCGTCTAGGGAAAGGAAATGAAAGGCTTAATACTTATTGAAATGTTTTTGATACATATTTGTCGCTGGAGGGCTTCACATAGAATGCATGGAAGTAGGTTTTCATTCTTTTTGCACATTTTAGATCCACAAATTTAAAAAGAAACTATAAATATTTTGATCCTATGGCAATAAGCAACTTGAAAACGAAACATCAAAAGGTCCAAAAATCAAATTATTAACAAAACATCATCATCAAATCCGAGGCATTGAAGTGTAAAATAAATTAAAATACTTCAATTAACATTTGCAAACAGTTTTCTTTTTTGTTTTCGACTTCAGCAGACGAGCTTTGTTTGTTTTTCAATTTTTAATCATTACCTTTTATAAAGTTTTCTCCGTGTTCTACAGCAATGAATGGAATTTCCGCAGCAACTAACAATGATCCATACATGACCGATTCTGAAAGCGGATATGAGAAGCTTATTTTTCCGTTGCAGTTGTGAATACAACTTTGTACAACAGCCGCATAGTGGCATAGTTTCTTTGCCTTGATGTGGGTCTCTTTCATGGAGTCTTTTTCATTTTCGTACATTTCCTTTCCTGCAGTATTTGGCCAGAGAAAAAAGCGAGATATGTGTACAAACTGAAGCGTAAATACATTTTCTTTGTGAGACTACAAATACTGAGTTCACCAAACCGAGGTTTTTTTAAAAAGAATTTTTTATCCGCCCTTTTGTGACAATATCCGTGTCAGTTCAGTAACAATGACAGTTACCTGGTTCTCGGCTTACTGCCAAAAGTACATTTGCTGATAAATATTTTCCCGGGTCTCATAACCTAGGGAGATTCCAGTAAAATTAATCATATTATTTAAAAGTTGTCCTGTTGAACGCTCCTGGACATTTTACAATTAGTAAACAAAAGTCATTTGATTTAGCCAAATTCTAGAGTCACGGGATTTACTTCCGGGGAATTTGCGTTTCTGTAACAGTTTACGATTCCTATTTGCCTAGCACACACAAAAATCATACTATGAACACCTCTTGTCGCACAACAAGGAGAAAAGACAATTGAAACCCGTTTCAATAGGAAATATGGGAAAGTTGCAGATGTGGTGGAGCTCGATATTGCAAAATCTAGGGATCCCTTTTCAAACCAAGCACTCTTGGATTCCACCCAAAAATCCATTTTTCTATTCAAAGCCGTATGAAATAATAACGTTCGGCAAAAAATCCCAATCACACTGACACATTTCAAGTGCTTGAATAGAGCTCATCCGCTCATGTTTTGAAAAGCACTTGTGTTATAGAGATGATGCGATTATATTATTACTCGTGTGTACCATTGTGCTGCTTCGTTCCAGGTTCTTAAAAGCTTCTTACATATTTCCATTTTGTATCAAAGATCTGAGAGAGGGTATGAAAAGAAAAGCGAAGCGTCTATTACATAGTAGTATGGAAATGTTACGGCACGCTTTTATGTCACTGTTAAATGAAAAGCAATATTTTGAATTAAACAGAAATATGAGGTGGAGTTTCTTATGCATCTGATGTGGTTTGATGCGAGATTAAGACATCAGATCGTCAAGACAACATCCCCTCCACCAGTATACTCTCCAGACATTCATGAGGCGATTCCTATGAGGGCCAATCCGCAAAGGAGACTTCTATATTTGGACGCGCTTCATCATTGGGGACGTGTCTGGGTTCCTGATGTCTACTACGTCAAGCATGGAGACTTCAGATCTAACCTGGACCCAGTCAATGTTGCCTTACGGATCTTCCCAAATGGCACAGTATCATTTACAACCAGGTATACAAACATACATATACAATATGTGCTGGAGTATAACTCAGTATCTCTGTCCATTCAGATTTGTAATTACGATAAGATTTTTTAAAGACTTTAATTGACACAACTTCATAGGACTTCCTTGAAACCGTACGGGCGGACTAAGAGCTGATACTAGGGCAAACGAAAGCTTCTTTGTTAATTAGCTAATTAGAACTAACTGGTGATACTTGAAATGACCATCAGCAATATATTTAACCAAATAGCCATACATTCATATATGAAATCTTTATCAAAAGTTACAAGGTATAAGGTAATAGAGAATGGCCAGGTGAATGTTTAAGTTTATGACTGAGATTTAAAAGCGCAGTGGCTGAAAGTAGAGAATGATCAGTTAAGGGTATAATTAGTAATCAAGATGCATTAAAAGCTTCAACTACAAGACTAACAAGGCAATTATGCCGGGTACTTCTAGTCCCTTGATGGGATTCGGACTAAATTATTCCCTGTTTCTAGTTTCTTTCAACAACTGAAGCAACTACTGCTAGTTACACGATTTTTAGCTTGTAGATCGTTAATTTAGATTCTGCTCAGTTTTTACCAGTATCCTTGTCTTTGTCCCTCGTGTTCGTTTCGCTTTTTTACAAGACAGTGATTTTGCTATAGAAAAAAAGCTTGTATCTTCTTTGAAGCCTAAATAACTTCCATGGAGAGAGCATGTTTTTCGCACGTAGTCGCTGGGAAAAAACACAAGCAAATGTGACATCATATATCACAACGCCTTACATGTTCCACTACGCTGCATTTCCAGAAAACCAAGAAAATAACTGTACTATACGATGAAAGATACGGAACTGGGCAAAGACACTGAACGAACTAAAAATGAGTAGCTACCTATGTTACATTAATGTATACAATAATTTGTTAACTGTTTATCATTTTGCCATTTTTGGTCGTTAGTGGTTAAGCTCACCTACACCGTTTCATCAAAAACTATATTTAAAAAAAATACGACATCTACACAAGTTTTGCTAAATAAACCGGTAAAACATGAATACAGAAATACACTAACTTTATGCAATTTGTTAAATGTACAGTATATCATCTTAATCATTCCAGGCGCCACCTCATTTTGTCGTGTCAAGGAAATCTGGACATTTTTCCATTTGATGATCCTGTCNCACCTCATTTTGTCGTGTCAAGGAAATCTGGACATTTTTCCATTTGATGATCCTGTCTGCACATTCTCTGTAGAAAGTAGTAAGTATTTCTTTTTTTTTGTCCAATTAATTAAGAGCCGTATTGAATATATATTCAACAGTCATCTATGAAACTCATTGATGTGGTAAAGGAGAAAAGTTACGAAATACTTCTCCAAAAATAGTAAAACAAATGATCTTGGCATACTTACTGAATTGTTTTAGTTTACAAGTCTTACCTTTTATTTCATTGGATTAGTTGAATGAATAAATAATTCCAGCCTTAAGCCTCATAGAGATATATGCAATTTGTAATTCAATCAGGACAAAAGTACGTGTGAATAATGGTCTGATTTCTGTGTTACGCTACTTATTCCAGTTTCTCATGAAAAAGACGCTCTTGAATTCCGATGGCAAACTGATGCGGGGGTTCTGCGGAAGTCTCCCAATCTTACATTCCTTAACGCTTATTTGGCACAAAATACGACAAGCTACTGTGAGTCATCACATTGGAGAGGTATGCTAAAATACTCAAGTAGCTTCCATACATGATCCAATTTTTATATGGTATTTAGCACGGCGCTACAGAAAATAGTCTAAACCAACGTTATTTGAAGATAAGAAATGCATGAATAAATTACGAAACAATGAATGGCGCTATGAATGATTGTCAATGATTAACCGTCAACGGGATCACAAAGTTGTCCATCTTACGTCAATTGCCCTAAAAAGAAAAAAAACTTTTCCATTGCAATCATGGTGACAAAGTGACAATGCATTCCCTGCTCAGGTTGTACTCAGTCAATTTGTCCTCCACACTAATGTCTATACAATTGCGCGACAGACATGTAGTGGAACAACGTAGAGGCACCAAGTTCGCGGCAAAAACATCACAACTTGTCCAACTAAAAGTTAGAGTTAGCAAACTTTATCCTTGATGATATGATGGTATCTCTACGTCAGCATTTCCTTTCCGCAAAAAAATAGATGAGATACGGGTGGTAGGATAATACATGAGTAATTCGTCTTTTCTTTACATTTCCTCCCATTTGGAAAAAAATCTGGCACGATGCGACATGTAATCGTTTTCATAGACGGGCTTTAGCAATTAAGCTCATATCAAAGTCCTCTAGAAAGTGGTACTTTTCTATAACAAGGCTTTACTAAAAACATTTGAGAAAAAAAAAGGAAGTTGTAAAAAAGCAAAAAGGAAAGTAGTTTTCAAAGCTAAAAATTGAATTATTGGTGGAAGGGAACATTTCCCTTTTTTATGCAACTTTCGAGCATTCCAATTCAAAGCACGGTTCACACATAAATAAAGATTTGTGCATCTCTTTTGATTTTGATTAGGAAACTACAGCTGCCTGAAAGTCGATCTGATATTTACTCGAGATCGAGCATTTTACTTCACAACCGTTTTCATTCCTGACATCATTCTGGTCACTTCCTCTTTCATAACTTTTTGGCTGGAGTGGAACGCAGTACCAGCTCGTGTGATGCTTGGCGTAACAACAATGCTCAACTTTTTCACAACAAGGTTTTTATAACAAGTCATCAATCAAAATATTTATTGGCACCATTAATAACGAGCTGTACAAAGAGGAGTGGCGTAGTACGTCTTGGAGGTGATAGATCTTAGTTTTCTTCCTCAACTAGAACCATTTATTTGTTTGCATTTTGACAGCAATGGATTCAGGTCAACCTTGCCGGTGGTATCCAATTTGACAGCGATGAATATATGGGATGGATTCTCAATGTTTTTTATTTACGCCTCCCTTCTCGAATTTGTCTTCGTCAACTACATTGGGAGAAAGCGACCTAGGCGACCGTCAGAGTTTACAGGACCCCCGCAGCCAGGAGGACATGTAAGTGTAAAACAAAAATCATATTTTTTCAAAAGCAGGAAGCAACTGTACTCCATTTCATGTCCATATGAAACAGCATTTCCCTCTGCATAACATCTACTTTTGCAAAAATGTAACAATTTGAAATGTTGCCAATGCAAAAGCACAAAATCGTACATATTCCAAGTCATCATCATAACTTCTGGCATACAAGGAAATGAATACGATTGTTGGGAATATACGCACATATCATTATTGGCCCTATTAACATATCACTAAAACAACAATCATCATAAAATGTACATTTGCCCCACAAAAAAATGAATAAATTCAGCTAAAATGACTAATGGTTGTTTTGCACTTTTCTCTAATAACTCGTGTACCGTCTCCAGCGAGTCAAAATTGAAGATAATCAAGCAACGACACCAGTGGTAGGAGCACCGTCTCCGACACCGGGTAGCAATCAAAGGACAGATATTGTTGCCTGCACTGCCTGTAGTCCGTCCCCCTGCACTCATCCTGCTAATAACGGCTGTGCCGCTCCACAAGTAAATCTTATAAATTATTAACCGTAACCATAAAAACCAGTAAAAGATTTCACAAAACCAGGTTACAGCTTCTTTTTCAAATTTCCTCGACCAGGCCACTGGCGAGAGGGCCAATAATACCGATTTTTAAATTTATCGTGCTGTAAATAAACTAAAATGAAAAGCTCTTTATCAAATCTTTCTTACAAGAATCCCTTAGTTTGGTCCGATGATGCCTGCGCATTTTCTATTAAGCATTATCTCAGTTATATTCCAATAATATACAAAATTTATATGGACACGCTTTTGCGATAATGATTTATATTTTGTTCAACGTAATTTCATAATTTCCTGCTTCATCGTTCGGCTTTTGATTTCACGTCGACTTAACTTTAAAAATTTCTATTCAGAATTAACTTTTACTTGACATTTAGACCTTGAGCCGTTTTCGTGTTGTTTTAGAGTGTTAGGATGAATTGTGATTTTTTTCTCACTATATTTTCAATATTACCATTGGTACATCTTTTTCGTTGGTTTTTCAAACTGCAATGCTTGAGTGCTTCTAATATGTGTACTTCAAAAACCAAACAATTTGGAAAGCTTTCAAAGCATTGGAGTGAACGGCTCAACTTGTTTGTACTCATTTCATAGAATTTCTGATTTTTACTTCCACAGATACGCAGACGAATAATAGAGAATCCCATAAGGGTTGCGAAGACAATCGACGTGGTTTCCAGAATAGTATTCCCAATCGCATACGCCATTTTTCTCATCTTTTTCTTCGTCAAACACAAAGCCTTTGTTTGAGTTGCAACAAAATTACAGACATGCTCATCGAGTGACGGAATGTTGCCTCAACAACACAATTTGCTACATTTACTCCGCTCTTCTATCAACGCGTCATGCATGAAGCTCACCCATGCCAGTTTAGGATCACAACCACTTCGCTACCGTCTCTGTACAATGCCCGTACGTAGGGTAATTTTAATGATCTTTATTAAACATTTTCCCAAAGGAAATTTACCTTGGATCCAGTCTTTTAAAAGTAAAAATATACATACGGACAGGAACTGATTTACTTATGATTCCGTAATGGGAATGCTAAAGATGCCTTTCATACGCAGAAACATGATGAATTTACTGTCACTATATAGTTAGTGACGTATACATAACATCTATATCCAAGTTATTATTAAGGTTATGCAAGAAATTAATTCCACGTTACAAGAACCTTTAGGCGTTTTTTATATATAATAACAAATAACAACATTATAAATAATTAGAAGAATAAGCCTTATTGGTATTTATTCTCGTTTAAAAACTACATAAACTTTCACCAGAAAATAATTTCCTGGGAAAAACTACCAATTAAAAGTGTTTTCGCAATTTTAACAAACCTTTTCCAGTGCTCTTGGTGACTTGTTTCTTTGTTATTATTGTTCATACCCTACATAATACTGTCGCTATAATATTTTTATACGTGGCCTGCATCAAATGTAACAATTCAACAATCTGTTTATACCTTTTACCTTTTCTTTGGCCTGAGGCTGGCCAAAGTTCGCTTTGTGATCCTCATCATACAAACAAACACTTTCTCTGTATCTGTCCTGAAACAAGTTACTTGCTCTGTCTGTTCAAAATTGTTAAGTGCTTTATTTAAAAAATGGTTGCAATCGCTAAAAACCCCCGAATGGATACACCCAAGACTTTTGTATGCCTTTCTTCTACAGTGATCGCTAGAATCTACTCATTTTTAGTCAAGTACTATTTAGAGGCAAATAAACATTAAATCCTTCGGTACCTACTTATTGGAATTAAAAGTGGAGGACTTTTCCTGTAAAACTTTTTAGAATATGAAAGAAAATCAATTACACGCTTCCCAGCTTTTGAGTCTAAGTCTTCTTATAAAATTCGGATTGACGTATCAGATCAGAGCCCACTTTCACTTTAGCGTAGAAAGCCATTTACAACACTTTACCACTAAAGTGGTCCAAACTTATCGCCTTCTTTACCGAGATTGAATCTGCACCAATGAATTGTCTTAGCTAAATAGGATAACGTTTCACTACATTTTATAAATTGACAAAACAAAGCAACAAGTTACACGATTTGACATAAATATAGTAATAATAATTTATGCCTCCGCTACTATTCTAGATAGGTCTTTTCAAGCTCGTTCTTCTTTTTAGATAACATCTCAACTATGCTATTCTCCATACTCAGGCCTCTCTGTTGTGACCTATGAAGAAGGATTATCTAAAGTATTAAATAGCGCATTAATATGAATATGCATTATGTACAAAACGATTTTCATAGTTGATTAAGAAAAGCGCTCTATGTATCCGTTATCACTTAATCTTTTCTGAATGCAGTTAGAGCAATCAATAGTGCTCATCATCATGACTTCAGATTTATAGAGCAAGTAGCTTAATAAAGCAACTTGTCCTACTTGAGGATCTATTCTAATCTGCTCTTAGCCTATCCTCAACAGTACTATCTACAAAGGAATATTCCAGTAGTGCTACATCGAATTAAAATATACCCCTTAATTTCTCCGTCAACGTACCTATAGCAGACATAATCCCATAGACAAGTTGTTGTAACTAAATAGCATGTCAATTTTTAAAGACTAAAATGTACTTGAAATGCTACGTTAACGTTTGCACTTCACTGAATGTTCCAATATTCATAATTTATACCTTAAAGTCTTACGTTTAAAAGAATATGATATCGCCTAATAGCAAATAAATAGCTGGATAAGTAGACCTAAAAAATGTGACATTCGTGAAAGAATATTAGTGAGAAAAATAACGTGAGTCATGTCGTTTTCTAGATCTTCAGTCGAAAAGTAATAAATCAACTACTACTAGACGAAGAAAGTAATAATAAAATAATACAAAAATAATTCTCTGTAATAAAAGTGATAACAAAAAAAGAGGTGCGATGTAGTCATATGTACTAGACCAAAGAGAAAACTATTATCACTAATGTATACAATCGGTTTTATCTTTTTATCAACAATTGTTCCAGACTATTATTCTAAACTGAGTTGCAGTTTTACCAGCATCATCAACTATCTTTGAACTGCTATGGCCAACCATGGCAGTAGTTGTATTTGAATTGTTGTCAACCCTTCGTAAATGCCATGCAATATAGTGATACAACTGTGTGGCAGAATCCTATTATAAAAAAATAATCACCAAAGTATTTTTTATCACATTAAATAACTACACGCATGGAAATTTGAAGCATATGAAAAGACGGAAATAAAATCAATACGAGCTGAAAGTTTGTATTATGCATCAAGTTTATTTGATTTTAAACTCAATGGGTTTAATTTTCAAATGCATATTTTACATTAATATTGAAATCGAAAATATTGAAATCACAGACGTTTTATAAAAGCCTATGATTGAAACTGACGTGGTGCCATCAAAAATGAAACGCAATCTACTTACAAAACTAAAAATTCACATTGAATATATTTATACAACCGAACGGATATGTTCACTACCAAAACGGGCAGTTAAAATTGAATATTCATACAACCACACGGATTGTGGCCGCTGCGAGTTGAAACGTGTTTAATTCGGACGAAATCGATATACTACTCCGGAACTTTTAAAATCAACTGATTTAGATACAAAGGAGATGCACCGAATTTTCCAGGAGGCACAACAAATTTATTTTTATCGTCCTTTAAAATAACAGTTGCCTCGTCAATGTTTTCAACAACTTCCCCTCCAGATGCAACGATGAGGCGTTGATAAGCACTTGCCCTTTGCGGTGGGTGATCTACGAAGAAGAACTTCATACCAGTCATGGGCTGTTTATTGGTGTCCCCCTTTTGGACTTTCAACCATTCAAAAGACGCCCGAGCCAAATCTTTTTCCTTCTCTTCGTCTATGTTGCCTTCGTGCCAGAGAAGCTCCTCCGTAATCTATAATAAATGAACGGAAAATTAAGTATTTCTGTGAAAAAATGTCTAACATAACATGTTTACTTACAGGAACAAAATTTTCAGCAACCCGACATTGTTCTAGATAAGCTGGTTTTAGTATTAATTTGCCAGATCCAATACAGCCCAACACTTTTTCACTTCGTAATAATTTGGCGGCTACCAGTGCGTCGCAGCTAATGTCGAAGTACGTAAGTTTGGAAATGGAGCCACCTAAGCTAGTCACAATTTGAGTGATTTCAACTTTTTCAGCTGCATCAATTCCAGACAGTGCAAAAATAGGATTTTGGGGCAAGTGAAGTGGAAAAATGGACTTTTTCTTCTTCGTCTTTTTAGTTTCAGCTGGCTTTGTCGGCTCATGTCCCATCGGCGGTTCGTCTTGTGGACCTTTGCTTCTACTTCGAGTCCTTGTCCGCCTGGTAAGCCTACCAACTTCCCATCCGCCGTCGTCGTTAACAACACTGGAGCTGGAGGCTTTTCTGGCCTTGCTTGCGCGCTTCTTCGGCTCCTCTGGCTTAATTTCTGATTCTGCAGCAACAGTCGCTTGCGGAAGAGGAATTCGGGGCTTAGCTACAGCTTTTTTCACTGTTGATTTTTTAGCCTCTTCTTCCGTTTCGTTCCAGGACAAATGTGGACGCTCAACTTCTTCCTCGACGTCTTCACATGGCACTGAAATACTGTTATTGGCGCTTCTTCGTTCTGAAAAAAAATACATATAGAAATTCGTTAAGACAGGTTAGATGAAGGCATCAACTGGATCATCATGGAACTAACTAATGGGAGAAGTAGATCCACCCTCATTTTGCGGATTCGGATCGGTTTCAGCTATAATATTGTTTATTTGCTCCATTCGGTTCAGCTTACGAGCTGATTTTCTGGTTTCCGTGTCGGAAGGATTTGTTTTCGAACACTCGCCATCACCATTGTCGGGCGAAGATTCACGTTTTGTTGGATGACTTTCATCTTCCGATGACTTGCGCGCTCGCTTTGTCGTCTTTGAAGTCTCGTTTTCAGGTGATCCATCTGACGGTCGTTTGTTACTGAGTTTTTGTATTTCCAATACTGAGTCTTCACTGTTAGCAGGCGAAGGAATACTTTGATTGTGTGACGCAGATGCATTCAAATTCCCTTGCTATTTATAGGAAAACAGGGTTATCTCAAACAAGTTAAAGAAGTCAGAATTGGTGACACGCAAAAGTACTTACCGATAAACGGTTTATTGCTGCTACTTTTCGAAGATTGGACTTAGGCGTGGACGACATGCGAGGAGATGATACTGGAGAGTCCGGGTCAACATTTTTACGATCTTGTGATAGCTGGGCATTACGTTCATTCCATCTCCTCGCTATTTCCCCAAGTGGAGTAAAAGGAGGCGTCTTTGTCTTGATTCCACACTGGATGGGAGTCCGGCTCATAGCCATTTCAAATTGCTCTTTGAGAGCTCTGGATCGTTGCCGATCCATTCCCAGGACGAGCGGAGAGTCAGGACATGGATCATTGATTCCCATTCTCCGCTCCTCAAATGATGTAAACGGTGAAATTTCTCTGGGATCCAGTCTCTCTAGCTCCTCCACTTGCCGTCTCAGTTCCTCATAGGACTCGTCGGAATATGGAAACCGAGCTTTAGCTTCTGCCATTAAACGATCAATTTCTTCTTGTGGACGACCTTTGGGTAGAGTTTTAAGAAAACTATCCTCGCTGTCGCTATCCAAGCATACGCCTGCACATCCATCTGTTTCAACAGGAGCGATTTGATCAGATCTAGGTTTGGAAGGACCCGGCAGTGGGCTTTTCAGAACGTCTTGGACAGGTTCTGCCGAAGCTTGTCTGGAGGAAGTTGCTTTGGTACCACCGGTATCTTTGCTGCGCTCTTCTTCTTCCTCATTAATCCTATTAACGTCCGTATCCACCGCTGGATCATTTTTCTTCTTAAACAATGAAGTGGGCCCACCCTTTTGCGTCGACGGAGGATAAATACTCCTATCCTTTGTATGAGCAACCAGCGTTTGACGTCTTCTAGGGGTTGGCATGAATACGGTTCTGTCGTCAGCAGTACTTACATTCAAGGGATCAAATCGTTCTTCTTCAAGTCTTTTCTTTTCTCGAAACGATTCAATCAACCAGTCACAGGTGACAACAGGAACATTCCATTTCCTTGCTGCTTTCGCTTTGTCTGTTTCGTTGTTTCTGCAAATCAAATGAGTTGACCGTTGACGCCCCTCGCCATTTTTACGGCTGAATAGCTCTTGATATCTGGTCAATTTTTTAAAATGTTTTGGTCAGTTACAACGAACCGTGCATGCATAACGTATGTATATATTTTGCTACTCACATGCCACCCATCGCCTGCAGGACTTCTAAAATGTATTCACGTTCTGTGGCGTTATACTGGCTTATTGCAACAACAACTCCTTTCATTATTTTGTTCATTCCCGCAAAACTAGCATGCGCAATGTGATAAAACATGGGTTCCACATCAAATGCATTGTGCTGCAAGCACTCCAACTGAAATATGACCACATTTCTACAGTTAAGTGCTTACAAGTTAAATTTCCCAGATTGAATTGGCGCTACTTACCAACCAATACTTTGTATTGGATCTATCTGCCATCTCCTTTGCAACTTCATCGCATATTGTTGGTAGAATGACTATTTCCGCGTCATGTTCAACTATTCTACCTCCATGTGAAATAACGTGACCTTCCATGACTTCTTTCTCACGTGGGTCGTCAAGGGCAACTTGAATCGTTACTCCTTGCAATAACGGGCCTTGCTCTTCACTTATATCTTCAACGGCATTACTCACTTCTCTGGAGTCCTGTTGAACTCCTTCACGGGTCGTATCAGGCGACTCACTGGTCGATCTAGATCGAGACCCCTCCCGGCTTCGACTTGATCCGGGTCCTCTTGAGGTATCTGTATCGGAAACGTTTGATGTACTATTTGATGACATCCTTGTTTTCTTCCGACTTGACTCAGGATCATGAGACGTAATGGATGAACGTGACTCGTGTATAGATGCGTTAGATCGCGTAATGTCTCGATTTGCATGAGAAATATGCGTCTCAAATGCGGTAGAAGATATACGCTCAATACGCGAAGATTGTTGCGTCCTCTTTGGAGGGGCTGGTGCTTGGAATGTATCATTGCAAAGAGTTTCAACAGGATCAAATTTGTACAAGTCTTCATCCGCTGGACTCCCCTGTTTGGCCGATTGCAATAACCATTCCATTGTGAGAATGTGAGGTCTACAAACAAACAAAAATCAACAGAAGAATGAGTACCGCGAATTTCACAAAAACCTTCTGTTTGTTATTTTGAAGTCTTACGATGATTCCAACTCGTCCAGTTTGTCTTTCACAGCTTTGGGGATTTTGGTACCGCTCACGATCACGTGAGTCACTCGTTCAGAGAGTTGGTCCATCCTCACAGCCCCAGACTTGTTCAACTCACGCTTCAGGTCTTCACATTTCTCGTGCTCCACCAAGTATACCATGCAACCATCCAAGTACGCTCCATTGTCAGCCGCATGCCGCAGTTGAGAAACTGTTTCCTCCAAGTTGGTGAACTGCATGTGCATATTCGAAGCCTCCACTACTCTGCGACTATCATCCTCCATGCTACTTACAGCAGTCATGTTCCCTGCAATGAAAACACATTCTGAAATCGCTAGGCGAAGGACAAAGCACAAACATGGAACTTAATTCTTTCTTACAATCAACATTAGGATTCTGAATCATTGAGTGAGCAGGAGTAGAGGTTATCATTCCAGGCCCGTTAGCTGGAACTTCGAAAAACAACGTTTTTTTAGCATACAAAATTCTGAAAGTTAACGATATTCACTTTCCAGATAATATTTAAAAAAGGAATACCTCCACTAACTGGGTACTCCTCTGTTGGAAGAATTCCTTTTCTCTCTACACACATCTCTACCCATTCGGGAGTAACACATTTTACATTCCATTTCTTTGCAAATTTGTACTTGTCCCCGGACGCAGAGTCAGTGACAAGTATGTCTGTCTCGTTCTTTATCAGATCTGACGAGCATTTCCCACCTGATAAAGTATGGTAAAAAGTATGGTAAAACATACCTGATCAGCAGAATACTCGCGTTATTTTAAATGTCTTACCGTGTTGTTCAATTGCTGCCTTCAAGGTTTGCTTCCTTTTGATAGATAATTGAGACAGACAAATGGTCACATTGTGGAAAATTGAGCACACGTGTTTAACATATTCAGGATTCGAAGCATAAACGGACTTGGTTTGATTATCATTCCACAATTCTCGCACCCAGGCTTCCGTCATTACAGGAATGTTCGCTTTAAACGCTTGAATGGACTTGGGAGTCAAGGACGACGCAGAGACAACATGAGTCACAGCTTTCGTTAGAGATGACGACAACGTACCATTCATCCATTTTACCAGCTTTTCCAGCTCGTCCTAAGAGCAAGAAAGACAACTGAATATTTTTTTTCTGAGTCACCTTATTATTTTTATTTAAAAAATAGATGTTACCTTCAGAGCGTTTTTATGAAAACCGGAAAAAGTAATAATCGTCCCCCTCATGGCCAACGTGAAGGTCGGCGTTTCCCTTGTTTCAAACGTAGCTAGGGACGGCTCATCAAAAACTTGGCGTAGAAGAGTAGGTCCGAATATTCTGCAATCATAAAAATAATAATTAAAGTAAAAGATTGCTTATAAGGCTGACCTTTGTAAGTAGTATTATTTACATGCGTCTTACTCTACTCGGGGTGACGAAGAAAGATATTTGAAAACATCCTGGAATCCTGGACTTCCGAAAGTTGCGAAGACAAATGCATTCCCGTCCTCATGGAGCTCTTGATCCTTACACTGAAGGTCGTTTACCCACATTACATTCAAGGAATGTGCCTGCGCTGTCTGTTTCAAAAATAAAACAAAACCAATCTTCAATGAACACAAAGTATTACATTTTAAAGGGGGGGGGTTCGTTAACTTGGTGCTTGGTATGATATCTTGCTTTTTTCACGAGGTAACATGTTGAATCATGTAACTGATAGCTATGAACATTTTTTGCAGTATTAGCTTTTTGCTCAGATGCACAATGTAGAGTTTTAGCCTACCCATGTAGTTATGGAACGCCCCCCCCAAATCGAAATGCATATAGTACCAAACTCCTTGGCAACAAAAATTCCTGACTCACCGCATAGGTGACTTCTATTTTTAATACACTCTTTTCTTCAAACGCCGTGGTTTGTACTGTGAATTAAAGTAATCAGTCATTTACCTCAAAAGCGTCCCCCAAATAAGTGCGTGTACATTGATCCGCGGACATTCCCGGAGGAACAACGAAGTAAATAACCGGTTTTTTGTCGTCGTCATACTGCTGGCTCACTTGTGATAACTGCGAAAACTGTGAAAATATCGGATGTCTTGACAGAATTGAGGAGGAGAGTGACGAAACTCTTTTCATGATTAAAAACACCGCTATTTATACTCTTCACTCTCAAAACTTTCAACTTTCAATTTTCGTATGGCCCGTGTCGACTTATCTCGAAATGAAACAGGAAATCACATGGGATTTTAACTTATTTCATTAATGTTACTTTAACTTGAATTTTGGATGCTTTTCTTATAAGAATTTTAAGATCACTCACACCACTTCCACTAGTCTTCTAGGTTGTAGGTAAACAAAAACAAGTCAAAGTATTCCCAGCAGGAGAACGGTAACTAGTTTCGCGGGAACTAACGATCAAAGGCGAGCAGCGGGTGGAGATGGACTCACCAGGAACCATACAAATCAACGAGTTTGTCATCTGCCTTGTCATTTGTCTTACGTTGCCCCAGTGATGTCGTATGACTTTGTTTGGAACGGCGACGGACGCTTCATGGCGTTAGTGTTTTGAATCTTCAGTATCTTCAGTATTTTTGCTTGGACGATTGTTGACTATATTTGTGACTGTCCCTAGGAAAAGGGGATATGTCGTGTATAAAAATAAGCGAGAAAGTCTACTCTATCTCTCTCTAATCTAATCTAATCTTCTTTTTTATCTGACAAACATGCCAAACACGAATAATATGTAAAAGTACCGAGAAACTAATTTTGCTGCTTTAACATTTGCGCTGTGGCCTGTGGCATATATGTCAGAGAAAAACGATACAGTAGATTGTATCGCTTCTTTTTTTAAACGACATCTCCCCATTTTCTTGGGACAGTCACATATGTTTTAGTTGAAAAAAATTAGAGAAAAATTCAATATTTAAAGATCGTTTTAATACAGCGATTTCATGAGCAAATATAATAATATTATTAACAGTATTGTCTTACAGTAACATAAACTTAAGGTTCTTTCGGAAAGATGCGCTGTAAAATTATTCTCCTCAAAGCCTATAACAATCAGGGTGACACCGACACGTATTTGTAATACATATTTGCTATCAAGTTTGCCTTGTCAATAATTTTAGTACTACATCCTTGGAAGCTGTAGGCTAACACTACCGAATTTCCTTTTTGTACCTAGCTACATAAAACAGTAAATGGGTTTTAAAAAACGTTCTTGTACGGTGGAAGCATTAAGTAACCAACTTGACATCAAAACGTTTCGCAGTTAACGAATAGAACCATACTGCCTTATAATAAGAATACTTTGATCTATATAAGAATACCCAGCTCCATAAATAGCAAGTTGAAGTGTTCAAGGTATAAATCCAGCTCGATAGCCGATAAGGGGAGACGATCAAGGATATCAGTTTCGTCCAGACAACCATGCATAAGCGGGTTAGGACTTCCTACACGACTGTAAACTGACTGTGTCACAAATTAATTACGCTACCTACGTCTTACGTGCATTTACCTTCATTTTAATGTTCACAAAGTTTCTAACAAAACGCCAAGTAAAATAGAGCTACTACTAAATAATAATTAATAATAATAATAATAATAAATAATTAAAGACTACTTTTGGATCTATTCAAATGGTGGTGTATTGAGTAGCTTTATTTGCTTAGAAAAGGGAATGCAAAAGAACCTATGAGGAATAGCACAGGTAAAAATTTCTTTTTCGTGGGCTTCCTGTCGTCAGTTAAGTAGAATGTTACATGAAAAGTATAAGTTATTTATTTCACTGTGTTTCTTGATAAAATATCACCGAGTTTCTTTTTTTATTGATTGCGTATTATTTGACAATTTTTCCGTGTCTTCCATGTTCGTCTTAGCTAGCTGGCCGATATTTTGAATCACATTGTGTGGTTGGCGTGTTAAAAAATTGTTGTAGTATTTTCATCTAGTGCATCCTGAACTAACCGCTCTCCCTCTGTATATAAGACGAGCTCTCCACGAATCTGCAACAATAAAAGAAAACCCATCATGTCCGTTTTGTCTATATGTCCATCACAATAATTATTAGACTGTGTGTCAACAGTAGATAGCATTAGATACTATGCGTTAGTCATTTTAGCCTGGACTAACTTGATTTTTCTACGTTAAACTATGTTGTTCTTTTCATTTGTACATCTGCGAGTTTACTTGAATCAATGTGCAGTTTTGGAACGTTTTTAAGTAATCTTTGAAGCTTTCTATAAAAAAATAACTATGTTAGAAATGTAATTAATTAGGGTCATCACCTGAGCATAGGATTTGGTTATCACATTCAGATTAATTTTGGCTGTTGACGACGTGTACAACACAACAATGAAGCATTTGAGGTCCATATACTAAAAAATACGACATCAAACCAGGCTGAAGGTAAAATGACAGGTTGATGGGCTTTGGACAAGGCCACACAAGGATAACTATGCATGATTAATACTAATCATAGTATTAAGTGTACTATAAAAATTTGCATCGAAGTGAAATCAAAAGTTTATTTTTTTTTGTCTTTGTATTATAAAAGTGTTCGTAGTTTTGTATTTGAGAATTTTTATTTGCCTTTTTATTTTCGGTCATTTGTTAAATGTCATTACAAAGATTAATTTTTTTGTAGCAGTTAATTATTTCTTTTCCATTTTAGGCATGTCATCATTATTACACAGGTGTGCACCATATATATATCATTTCTTGATTATTTACAGTTTTCTCTGTTTTTTTTTGTAATAACCTACGTACTAAAAGTTTTAAAATGTTAGTTCATGAGCTTTCCATTCAAATGGTTCAAAAAGAACACAATTGAAAAATATCTATTGATGTAACAAATATTGTATTCGTTGATCATAATTTTAACAACTTTTTTTTAGTGAGGAAATTAAAGCTTGTCGGGAATGTAACAGGGTGGAATTGATGAATTTATTCATTTTTGTAGAAAAATAAGAAGGAAAAAGAACATTTTGGAGCAACAAGGACCAAAAAGATGAAGGATTAAACAGTTGCAAATTTTCGTAATCACGGATTTAACAAATTGCATTAACCTCCTCATCCTAGCCGTTTTTATGGTAAATAAATATATAACGATGATCTATTGTAAATTTATTATCATTGTTGTTCTGTGTATGTTTTTTTGGAATGTTGTTGTGTTGAGTTATAAATTCCTTATTCATGTTGAAAGTTGAAACCCAAACACCCAACAAGGAAAAATAGTATAAGAGTTGGTTTCATTAGCTAATTGATCTACAACATTGATTTTATATAAAGAAAATTGAAGAGAAAAAGATTTTTTTTTGTTAGCAAAGAGTGAAATATTGTGTGACTGGATTTGTGCATGTGAAACTGTTTTTAATGATTTATGTTATCGATTTCAGTGTGAATGTTCCTTGTAAGTAGCTATTTATCACACGGTTAGAGTTATTAGTAACCTTCTTGATATCCTCTAGAAAAAAAGTTTGGTGAAATCTTTTTCGTTACAAAGATTTGCATGAAGGGAGCTTTAGAAAATTGTTTTTGTTGTAAAAAAAGAAGGCTATACTATTGTATACTCAAGATCTATTGTTACAACTTTCACTGTCTATTTTAAAGACGTTTCAAGAAAGCATGGTGTGAAATGGCTACGTCTATTTTTTGGTATAGTTTTTTTTCTCTTGACTCGCTATTCAATCTACACAGCAGGAATATCGATTGGACTAGAGTACTAAAAGCTAATTTTTGGCAATGTAATGACGGACCTTGTACTAATCTCTATTAATTCTAAGTTCTATTATTCGGCTGTGATTTTGTTATCAAAACATGGGGAATAGGATTGTTTTTACATAGAGTATCCTCTATGAAATGTTTTTTTTCTTTTCAACACTGAAATGACCCTGTCCAAATATTCCCTATATTTTTCTCGTTTACGTCCACTCCTTGACGAAGGTAACTTTTTTTTCTTTATCAGTTGCATCTAGTTTTGGAACGTGGGAGTACGACCGTACACTAGACAGACGAGTAAAGAATTCATGTGTCATATGCCAATATATTGACCAAATTCATCGATTTTGATTGCTTATGTAGCATAAAGCTATATAGTCATATATGTATATATATCTACCTAAATACCTACGAGTATATCCTTTTCCATATATTCAATATTTTTCTAAAAATCGTTTCCTTGATGCAAAAATCTCAGGTTCAAAGGCAATACTTAAAAATGTGTTTTTTTAAATGTTGGACAGTATATATACTCTATATACTGTATACTTTTTGGTTCCATAATCAATTTTTCTTCAAAAAATGCTAATCAAATTTTATCTTCTTTAAAAATCTTTCAATTCGTTCAAACATTTTTGAATCCAAGATGAAGACACTAAAACAAAACACCTCTTTTCAGTTCATGTATGCGCATGGAAGCTATTTTGAAATCAAGTACACTATACATATTTTATACAAAGATTTAGATGACTTTTTGTAGCATAAAAAACGTCCAGGTTTTGGTACAAAAAACGAATTAAACGTGGAAACAGTGTAACAACTCTATGCACTTAAGTGTATGATATGTTCGTATGTAAAAAGGCTCACAGGGTTATATAGTTTTGTAGATGCAATTTTTTTTGTCTTAATCGCAGGAAAAGTCCAGATACAGTTAAGATTTAAGACGATTGATTGTTTTCATTTTCATAAACACTTATTTTGGATTAAAGCACCGTTATTATTTGAAAACAAAATTATTCGAAATAATTTTTTTTTCGCAGGCAGGAAACTTTGGATTTTTGTATGAAAAACTTAGACATTGATTTGGTTGATGTAGAAGAAGAAGTCAGCACGTCCTCTGTAAAAATTTTTTTTTTAAAACTCTGGGCCTTTCATATAGACTACACAAAATTCCAAAGCAAAATAATTGGTGTCCAATTAAAAGTTTTATAGGTTAAAGACGATGACTGGTTTGGTTGTCCCTATACAATGTTGCTTGTTCTGTCCATAATTGGATCTATACACAGGTAAGGTATTTTTGTTTTTTTCAGCACACAGAAAGTTTAGCCTTATAATCACATTAAAATGAGTTACATAAAATCAGCTAGATGTATTATTTTTGTTAAGGTTGAACACACAACCATCATTATAATTATTATTATTAGAAATTATTACTTAGACCACTTTTGTCTGAGGATCATGTTTTGTTAAGACTTTCACTGGGTTCTTTTTTTACATGAAGCTAAAGCTTGTACATAGATGTTTTCTACTAGCTAGACAGGTTTGAAATTTATAATTCACATAATAAACACGTTTTTACGAGCACATATACCTACGTTGAATTGGGAATCAAGTTAGCTGAAAAGTTTGCTAATTATGTTATAGTTTTAGATCAAGTACTATTTTTTCTTGTTATACGAGAATACAAAAGTATATCGCTTGTACAGAATACGTAGTTTGTATTCAAAAACAGTTTTTTTTTTCTGTTGCGATTAATTACAAAATTATACACATTAAGCTTCAAATCCATCCGTAACACTTTGTTGATCCTTCAGGCTTCCAAAAGATTTCTTAGAGCTTTCAACTTGAGTTGATCCCAAACAGTTCCCTCTTATCAAATGGCTTATTATTTTTCATTCATGCATTGAGTAATTGTAATTTACAGTTCACGTCATTGTAATGGATTTTTTTTTGTCTCATCAGAATTTATCAGAAAAAACTTGGAATATGTGTTTTTTGATCTTGACTGTTATTACCTGCCACACAAGAGAGGTATTATGCAAGAAGGGCACAGGAATTCACAGCATATGCAAGCCGCGAGAAGCCAAAAGGACCAACTTAATGATAAAACCTATAGTATTGTGACGAACAAAAACATAAAGAAAAAAAAAAGAAAATTTGGATTAGCGTAAGACAAGAAAACTGTTCTTTTTGTTTTCCTCAATAAAAATAAGATTGTTTTTTTTTCTTTCTTCAAGTAAAATAATATACTTTGGATAAACGCTACATATAAATGACTGGTGTTAATAATAAAAAATAATATGGCGACTTGATTAAAGATTATAAAAAATAATTGTCTGTATTATAACGAAAGCTTCAACTTGAAACTTTAAATTAAACTGTGTCTCGTCTACATGAGCTGTTCTTTTAATCCAAAATTTCAAGTGAAACAGAGTCTCTCATACGAACGCTTTATGCTTGACAAAGAAGAATATAAGAAAAATGGAGTAAGCGATGGGGAAAACGATTCTTGAGACGACGTCTATAGTTTTGGCCACCCGGATGGGGTTCTCTATTATCCGATTCCGGAGCTGAAACAGAAACAAAGAAAAAAACATAAATCTGTATTAGATACACAACGAGTTTTCCACTTAAAACTTTGCTGAGCTTTCAATTATATAGGCAATAGAGTAATTTAAGTGCAAGTCAATCGATGATATATCGCACGTATGCGCTATTATAGCTCAAAAGCTTAATCGTGAAGGAGCTTTCTAGCTTATTTATTTCTCTACACAAGTCAGTTCAAAAAAACATACATATTGTTCTTAGTAGAGTACACGGGCAAAAATCTCTTCAAACGCGATGCTTTTAAAACTCTGCACTCACTCTCAGAACTGTTATTTATCACACTCCAAGCTACAGAAAAACATGTTTGAGTCAAAAAGTACATTATGATTCCCCTGTTTTCATGTTGGTAAAAAGAGTACTTTGCAAAAATAGAAAAGTGATCAGACTCGGCTCAGACGCTATTCCATCTACAGCGCTTTTGTTCTTGGAAAAGTAAGTTGTCGAATCATTTTGGATTCCTAAAATGCTCTTTCCAAGTTGATACAATATTAATATCGCTTATGTTCATTTTATCTGGTTTTTTTTTCTTTGTGTAAAAAACCTGAAGCGGTGTGAGTTCCTAGAAGATGGCCAACTGGTATGAAACTTATGTGACACATAACATGACACAAAGAACACTATGGCTTGTCAGACTAAACCAGAAATGATTTTGATATAGAAAGTAGCTTTTTTGTATGGGTATTAACCATATTAACTGCAGGGATAGTAAAGCCCAGTGTAGCTGCTGCACCGTGTGTCGGGGATGGACACGTCGCACATGCAACTATGTCTGTCGGATTGTTTCCAGCCTGCGGTGGATTCATAGGAGACTCCATTTGATCTTCTTCCTGTGCCTTTTGGTTCAACTGGAATAAAGGAAATGGGTTTCGCCTCGTTGAAATTACTCTTTCATCCTATTTCCCGAGGAATTTTAAAATTTATTATTCTTTTTTATGCAGTTTTCATATACGCATTGAAACAAAGGGACCCCCTTAAGAGTCAAGCACTATTAAAAGAAAGTTGTAAAACCAGACACATACAGTACTGGACAGTGTCTTAAAAACTTCAGTTTGAATTTTAAATGCTAAAACATTACTTATATAAAGCAATGTTAAGTTGCCAACAAAAAAGAGAAAGAGAAAAAAATTTACACAAAAATTTTTAGCAAGTGAACTTTAAAATATTTTACATTTAACATTTGTTTAAATGAAGATAAGTTGTAAGTTGGTTTGTTAATAAAGTACAAAAAACAAAAGATTTTGAACAATTATTAACACAACTACGTATGACGTTATGTACCACCTCGGTGGAAGTAAAGTTGTCAAACACATTGAAAGCAAATCTAATGTAACACGAAACAAAAATATTCACAAATATAACCGCACATCAATCATATTTCTTCCTCTTGATTCTTATTGTGTCCGCAAAAAAAAAAATTAATTAATAACTATGCTCTTTTTCAATGCATCGAATGTCAATTACTTTGTCATTTGATTTGTAATCACAATCAGGCAACTGATGTATTGTTGGTTCATTGATAAATGACCGTAAACTGATAAAACGGGTAGACTTAACCGGAAAAACTGCACATGGAGATGATATGAACTGAATCTCATTCATTCTTTCGTGGCAGCCAATACGAGGCAGTTACAAAAGAGCTCTATCCTTTTGTAATTGTAACAATAGCTCAAATGAAGCTGAAAATGTAGACTTGCATTGCTTCCTTTTTATCAGCATTTTTTTCGCCCCGAACCAAACTAAAGATCAAATTATTACAAGTCAGTGATGCCTTTGTTCATCTCACATACTTTTGTTTTATTATTGTCTCGCAACCAGGCGTGTCATTTTACCCCTTTTGCGAAACTCTTTCTTTATCCAAGATGGAATCCAACCCACAACTAAGGATACCGATTTCATAGAAAGTTTTTTGATGGGCAAGCCAAATGCTGATACTTTTACGGATAGACATTCAGGTGTTTCCGTTTTCACTTTGCGATGAACAGATATCCTACCTTCGTCAGATGTCGTTCTTCACATTTATCTCGTTTTAGGGCTTCTCCCAAATCGCTTTCATTTTTTCTCCTTTCACGATATAGAAGCAACAGTAATAAAGGTAACCTTTTCCTTCCGTTTTCCCCGAAACACATTTTGGCTCACATCTATGCTCTCCTGATCTGATACGCGTATCGCTCAGAGGAAAGCAGAACAGAAGGTAGACTACATAAGATCACTTTTTGTATTGTTCACATCCCTATTGTTGCTTCTAAGAACATGTCGTAATCATTGACGTAGTTATGCATAGTACATATATTCCAGCTACCGATAAACTTGTGTCTTCACGAGTAATGTAACATCCTGAATTGCCATGTTCAGTGGGATTAAGTTAATGCATGCTCGCTATTATTGTGAATCAATAAGGAGCTTCTCACGGTTGACTAGGAACACGATTTTTCTTCGGATTTCATCTCACAATCAGACAGATAGTTTTACATAGGATATGGTGCTCTATCTCTCTGTCAGAGTATTGAACTTTCGTCGATGGATGATGCTTTTTTAGGACCTAAGATCGTGTGTGCAATCCAGAAAGGCTAAGGTAAACATTTTCTAGAACAAGAAAAAACAGATACGTAATCTATCTTCCTATCTAATACTAAAAGATAATACGTAAGAAAAAAAGCGGAATGCGAGAGTGAACACAAGCATGACTTATTTAATTCGTTTGCACACATGAGCTTCGTTTACTAGAAGTAGGTAACGAAGCGAAAATAATTTAAGAACGGAAAATCCCTTGTTCTAGGAAAGGATGCTTTTGCTTACTGGAAAATGTTTTTTTTTTTCGTGTACACATGCACTTTAAAGCTTGAGCAGTCTTCTGAAAATAAATCTTCAGGACCATTATGTAGGTTAATGGATATTTTCATATAAATACGTTTACCATTTTTATAAGAAAGTCACTATATACAAATACAAAATACTGCTGTGAGACCAGACAAAGCGATACGTCTTGTAAGCAGAAGTTTTCCAAGCAAGATACCGAAATAAATATCCGGGATAATTATTTAGAGGAACGGAAATACCAAACTGGCATGATCTTTTCTCGCACCTGTGCTGATGACCTAGGATCACCTGGCTCGTAAGGCCTTCTGGGTCGCTTCCTCCCTATGTAGTTGACAAACACAAACTCTAGCAGAGACGCATAAATGAAAAACATGGAGAAACCATCCCAAATGTTCATCGCTGTCAGGTTGGAAACCACGGGTAAAGTAGAACGGAAGGTATTGCTGGAATTCAAAATAATCAAATTAGTCGTCTCCGTCGATAGAACGATAACGGGGACTGGTGTCCCCATTTCGGGAAAGAGAAAGCGACCGACCTTGTGGTGAAAAAGTTGAGCATGGTTGTAACACCAAGCATGACACGTGCTGGAACTGCATTCCATTCTAACCAAAAAGTAATGAAGGATGACGTGACAAGTATTATGTCCGGAATAAACACAGTTGTGAAGTAGTAGGCTCGGTCACGGTTGAATACAAGTTCTACTTTGAGGCAACTGTAGTTTCCTGTCATAAAAAAGAAGAAAAAATTGAGCTATTCTGGTCTAGAAGAAAAACAAAAAAGTTACAAGTTTGAGTTTCAGCTTTGTTGGCGTTGTCGAGAAATACGTTGCAATAAACATAAGCATCAGTTTTATCTTATTATAGCTCCTAGGATCGGCTCGTTTCATAACTCACCCCTCCAGTGAGATGACTCACAATAACTTGTCTCATTCTGGGCTAGGTAGGCATTGAGAAACGTGAGATTAGGAGACTTTCGTAGAACACCTGCATCCGTCTGCCATCTAAACTCCAATGCATCTTTTTCATGAGATACTGTAAAGAAACGTGAAAACTCCTTAATTTTGTTCCAAAAACCTTTCTCGCTACCTTTGAAATAGCAGCAAGTAGTGTTTATCAAAATATTTGTGTAAAGAACTCACTGCTCTCAATAGCAAAAGTGCAACGGGGGTCGTCAAAAGGGAAGATGGCTAGATTCCCTTGACAGGAAAGTATGAGATGTCGTCTATATAAAAAATAGAGACTCATTTCAAAACCCATCTTTTTAATGACAGGAAATAAACCTAAATTTTAGCACAGAATAATGTGTTTCATCACAGAATAATTGAAAAAAAGTGTTTTGCATAATTCCTTGTGTCTGTGCTACAGAACAAGTATAAGATAAACATAAACTAAATTGTTATTTTTTTGTTACACGAAAACCTTATGTTAGAATATTTTTTACGTACCTCGTTGTAAAGTAAACGGTACCATTTGGAAATATCCTGAGCGCTACATTAACAGGGTCGAGATTCGACCTAAAATCGCCATGCTTGACGAAATACACGTCTGGAACCCATACTCTTCCCCAGTGGTGAAGCGCATCCAGGTATGGCTTTCTCCTTGGATTATAACGCATAGGAATCGCCTCATGAACGTCTGCAATGTATGGCGGTGCTGTGCCAGATATGGAGTCGAAGATTTCGTGTTTCAATCTCTTGTCCATCCACACCAGGTGTAGGAGAAACTCTACCTCATATTTCTAGATGAATGTGTTATCCGAGGTAAACAGAAAGATGAGCCCCGTCAGTAGAGCCGGAGAGGCAAATGAGAAAAAAAAGGAACAGAGAAACCAAGTAAGGTATCATTACACTAGAAGGTTTTTAATACTCACTTGGGTCCTATGAGCACTATGTTACACGAAAACATTAATTTTATTTTGCGCGTCCTTATTTCATCTTGTCTATTTGGGCCAGGGAGCACACGTGTACAAAACGCTTTTCAGACATGTATATCTTTCAGTATGAACCCAGAACCCAAAAAAAAAAAAAATTCATCTAACCCAGTGTTATCAGTAACACTATAAACAATATTGACCTTGTGTGTTGTTTATATTTGAAGAACCTTGAAAATGAGTTATTTTCATCGTTTGCGTCATTCATCTTTTGTTATAAAGAATTGATTAATGAGAAGAAACTGAAATTGGTCGGTCCTTTCCTCAAAAAACTGACCCAGATATAAAATATAAAAGCAGCCGGAATGTTCTATATAATAGTATACTGCTTTCGTGTTATCATTAACTTTTAATTGTTGAAACGTAATGTGGAGGATCTTCAAAATACTACTCTCTATTAAAATAAATTAAAGACGGCCATAGAATACGAGTACAACTGAGCTGAGAGCATTCACAAGTGTGTTTTATCTCAATTGCGCAGTAAATGGTCACAGTTTCTAGTAAAGCTGATGACAGGGAGGATATTAAATTAAGTTCTCTATTTTATTTGCAGCCCATCTCAAATGAACAAAAATTTATACCGACGAAAACAGTTGAAAGTAAAATTTCGACAATTACCAGAGAAGATTCATCTGGGGATGCTAAAGTTAATAGTAGAACGCTCACATTCACAGGCAGATCGTCTGGAAAAAGATAGAAAAAACACTTGAGTCAGACTAAAATGAATTTTGAATTAGATCCCTACGCGAGTATATGTATCTTAGCCAGTATCATATATAAGTACAAAGTAAATATCATGGTCACCATTTTCTTTTCTGTAGGCGTGTGTTATTCAAAAAAATATAATACCAAATTTATGATGTGTTTAATAGCCCTGATAAAACTAAAAGGGAACGTTTACGACGCTCCTCTAGAAATATGTATTGTGCGTCATTAAGTTTACATTAGTAGAAGCACATTTAAGTACGAGACTCAAAAGGTTTTGGCTGTAAATACGAAAAGAAATGACTTTTATGTAGACAAGCATCAATTTAAAATTTCTACACATATAAAAAATTTCCCAAACGAAAATCCTAATACCTAATAAGGACTTCTGCAAAAAATCACATCTGGACGGAATTTCTGTAACAGGATCCCTTCATAAACGAAGGATCCCTCCCTTTTTTTAGTCTTTTGTTTTTGAAGTCAATCAAGACGAACTAATGAGTTAGCATATTAAGTTTCATCCCATCAGAGGAATATTTGCTTACCTTTACTTGGCGGGAGAAGTCGCTTGTCATACCTATCCTTACTAATTAGTAGATCTAATGCGGCTTTTTCACTCAAATCTGAGCTTATCCTGTGGAGATAATCGAAAAGAGAAAAGTTCAATTATGGCTTGAAAAAAAATATATCGCCTGTACTAAAAGCGACAAAGAAACAAAGTATCACTATCTCAGCTCACTTTAATGGAGGATGGCGAGGCAGCGAAACCATCTCTTCGGCAACTACCGGTCCCAGTATAGGTAGGAGGGCACATGCGGCGACTAGTATTGGAAGGAGTTTGTTCCCAACCATATTGAATATTTTCTATAGAGGAGAAAGTGGTGAAACCAAATTATAAAGCTTCCAGATATTAATGTCCGCAGAACTCATTACAGTCTCTATCATATACTAATTTTATATACATTCACAACCAAAGAGAAACATTTTGTTTTGCCTACCTTGAACAAATAGTTTCTGCCTTGATTTTGTAGATCAAACTGCAACGAATCACAATATGATGATGTGGCCGTTGCGGCTAAACTTGTTGTATTGAAAGCGGTGATGATAGTTTTACGCATCTGTAAGCCTGAACGTTTAGGCTTTCTCCTTGTCGATAAACTTAGATGGATGTAATTTACTTTCTCTTTAAGTCACAAAGCGTAGTTTTTAGTTGTACGGCCAACTGTTTTGTGCTTGCTTCAGCTCCAAAGTAAAAAAAACCGCTGCTTATTATTACTACTGCTTTGTAGTCTTTTAGCCTTTGACTTTCTCTTGAGTATAGCTTGGATGTAGTTTATATTAAAAATTGTATGACAGAATTCTAAGTATTATGTATAGAATGGAATAATATGTGCCTTGTTCTATTAATAACAATTTTTTTACACAGTAAAAATGTAGGTCTCCAGTAAATTCCTTCTGTAAAAGTTAGGCTAACTTGATCTTCATACCGATACTTTATGTTGAGACAAAATATTCGTATAAAAATTTCATACTCGTTATGAAGGAGTGAAAAGTTTTCAAGACTTTAGTATAAGTATCATATTAAACTACTTTTACATAAAAACGACGAGGTAAAAGTAAAGTTAATAAAAAGTCGTATCGCCCTGAATGCTCTCTTTTTTCTTGTCTTCTTTAGAAAGTTAGCTAGATTCTAGCTTTTACAGGAAGTTTCCTTCATTTGACTTGTGTTATTGTAAACCTATTTGGAAACGCTTGGAAGAAAAATGCTTGCTTCGTATCAGGCTGTGGAATTGTCAGGATGACTTTATAAATGTTTTGTTTTCCCGATGAGCTTCCGCAAACATGGAGCTTGCACGTAAAAGATTAAAACAGAATTCAAGAAGAGAAAAAACTAACTGGAGGGATGGTCAGTAAGTAATTTATTTTGAGGATGCACTCGAAGATCCTGAGGAAGTTTTCTGTCTTGAATAATATTTTCTACAAAAGTTTACAGAGCATCTTTTACTTTCACTGGTTCACTTATAAGATAAGTACAGTATGTTACTGATTCTTGTGCATGTAGTTTCGTCTCTTACTCCGCATTAGCATGGAATAGCCTTCGTATATAAATCATAAAGGGTGAGCTGGACTACACGCAGTCACGTTAAGGAGTAGCTCAGCTTTCAGTATCACAATTTATGAGATTATTGGTTCGCTACTGACTTGAATGGTAGGTAAATACGAACAGGATTCCGATACGAAAATCTTTCGTATATTTCGCCAGCACTAATTCCTCTCACCATTCTAGTTATGGCAGTTAAGGTGTTTTATTGATGTATGGCCGTTATTCGCTATCTTGAAACTATAAAAGCGTCAATATTAGTGTATCTGAAGGTGTCAGCTTTGTTCGTTACGCACGCTATCTCACTGGTATTTACTCGCGACACAAAACAGACAATATCGTCATCATCATCATTCGACGTCTTCCTTTCGACTTTCCTGGGAAATGGTGCAAGTAGGGCTGTTCTCGCTACTGAATTGGTTTCAGCAGAGCTCCAGCTATTCTTGGATAAATTACGACGGAAATTATCGGCACTGTTGATACTTGTGCAAGGAGTTTTTGTAGAACAAAGGGCGGCAAGTTCGTTGTTTAAATCAGATGGAGAAAGCGACAACGGCGACGTGGGACGAACGTAGGCGCTTCGACTGGAGCACGGTGACAAGAGTAGGATTTTTGTGTGAACTAGTCCTCCTGGTAAACTCCTTTGGGTTTCATGCATCTTTGCTAAAGCGTGCCAAAACTTTAGTCGTCGCCACTTTCACAGAAATAATCATAAGGAAAACTTACTCTACTTTCTCTCTCTCTCTCTCTCTTTCCCTTTCTCTTTCATTAAAAACGCTCCGTTTCGAAGTAGAGCAGCAAGGAAATGGAATTCTCCGAGAGGGATATATGTAGGTATTCTGTATGACTGCGCCGTGAGTGAAAACAGCTAAAAAAAGGACGAGAGGAATGAAATGGACTATTATGGAACCCAATGAATGGTACGTGTCTCGAGGTTCTTTTGTGCCGAACTGTTTCCACTTCAGACAGAATAAAAGATGATGATACGAGTGGTTGGTTTAGTGTTCTAGTACAATTCCTTTTTTGTTCAGGTATGTAGATAAATAATGAGGAACTGCTTTATGATATCATATCACCTTTCGAAACTGGAGCACAAATAAACAGTGAGTACCGGAAAGAGGGTACAGGTAACGAGCACGCGGTTGTCCTTACAAAGTCGTTTTCTTTTTTCATGTTCCACTTAATTATATTGTCCGGTAAGAGCTCGACGAGCTTCCTGAGTACCTGCAACAGAAGAAAATTCAATCATGAGTCAAGTGAAAGGAGCTCAGATTTATCTCAATGAAATCGTCCAAGTTTTTATTCCTAATCATAGTCTATTGTTATGTACACGGGTAGATTAGTCCTTTAACAGGTGTACGAGCATTAGAAGGAATTCGTCAAAGGGAACCCCCAATTTTGTTTTTATGATGAGTTCCACGATAGCTCAAAAGTTTGTTGCAAAGCCCGCAGAAAAACTGAAAATGTGTTTATAGTAGCTCGGATTTTTAAAGGTATGCCACGAGCAAATTGTTGACGACTGCTACTACAATAAGGTAAAATATAGTAAAAGTACTGTTGCTTTGTGCATTTTATAATATGTATGGAATACATGTAGTCACAACTAAATTATGCGGACTCATATTGATGAGGGATGTGTAGGTAGTTGAAATGATAATACACTGAGTGTTGCATATAACATGTACTCATCATTATCCAACTTTTGAGTTTTACTTTTACTGCATTGCAGAGGGATATTTTTGTTTCGTTCAGAGACTAGTTGATTATATGCTGTTGAGACTTGTAAAGTATTTTTTGTTGAGTTGTTGTTGTTGAAATACTTAGTTATAATGAGAACAATTTTCTTGCACGAAATAGTTTCAAGAAAATGGGGAAATAAGCATGTATTCTTATTCTGGGAAGAGCCCTTGTGCGCGCTTTTGACGAACGAAAAAAAAAACACTTCCTTTGTTTTCTCCCAACTCAATTATTAATTTGGGCTCTTATTTAAATGTTTTTCGGCTTCGGGATTGCAATCGGGCCTATAGTTTGACGAGCATAATCAAACATGTTATATGGTGCATATAGGTGCGGTATATGGCATGAGATTGGCAAATATAAACTCAATAGTTCCATGGAAGACTTTTTTAACATGAAATTGTGTAGATTTATTGAAGGTCTGCACGTATGTACTAGTAAGCTGTGCTAGGATAAGGCGGAAAAGGAGCGACGTGCATGCATTGTACATCTATGAAATGTCAGGGTCGACGACTGGCAAGGATTTGGTTACGGGGGAAATGCGACCATTGTTCGAATTTTATGAAAGGGACCCATCTAAAAGTCAGTGTAACAAAAGTTCTGAATGTTGGATGTTGAAGTGGTAATTCATCGACTTTGTACTGAAATTACATTTGAATGGAAGATAAAAACTCTTTCAAAATATCAGATCAGGGCCATTTTGAACAGGTTCTTGTACATAATCCATATAATTAACTGGACTCTAAATTACCTAACTTGCCTAAGTTATTTGCGACCTTTATTCCTTATGTTAGGTCCTTAATGGCAAATGGGAAAGCATATTTAATTGATGGCGAGTAAAAGGGCTATTGTCACACTTCCCATGCCATTACATCGCTCCAAGAAACAAAATATGTCCCTAGAATCACTGTTCCTCCCGTCCATTTATTCACTCAAGCGAGAAATTAGCAAAGCAGTAAGCAGCAGGGCACCTCCTATTCTGTTCAGTAAGTGGATTATTTTAGTAATATAAATGAAAGCGCATTTACCAAGATGTTTAAAGGATTCTACCTTTTGCTACTACATACCAATACACACTCATAAGGCCATCATCGCATTTAAAGGATAAAAAACGCAGTCAAAGCGTCTATTGTTATTTTCCAACCCATATACAGTCAACGCTTTACATTAGAGTGACCCTCCTTGCAACTGTTAAAACATTTATGAATTTACTCCATTCTATACAGTTGCCTAATTCGCCATTTCTTCCATTTAACGGAGAGCCTGTTCCTAGTCTGGCCACCTTTGCCATTTGAACGGCTAATGCAATTAATTTAACTTGTATCATGATATTCTCGCAAACAATTTTCTAGAAATATAGGAAGAAGCAGTTGATGGAATATTTTGATAGGATTTTCACTCGGCTTGTCAACCTTGTCATTTGTAAAGAAACGTCTTGGCGTACAGAAACGTTCAAGGTTGATTGACGTAGCATCCAACTAGCCTAATCGACTCGCTGCATTTCTGTATGGTTCACAGGTTGTAATTTTTTTAGCAAAAAAACAAAAAACTAAGTCGCTCTCTGTGATGATAAAAAGATCAAAAACGCTATAGCAGAATAGCGAAACATATTTTTCTATTTTCTCCTCAAGGAAATTGCACGTTTACTACGATAAAGGTATAATGACTCTCTAGTCGCCATACCTCAAGAGGTTCCTGCATTCACTTGTATTAATCTTCGTTTTCCTTCACATTAAGGTCTCAGCAGATGAATCTTTTATGAATCATCAAGTTGCTTGCCACTTGGCTCTATGAAGGAAATTACGTCAACCCTCACAATACCCCGGTAGTTACCCCAAATTGTACTGTAATGTTTAAAAAATACTAGCTCGTTCTACATTAATAAGGGAATTTACGTGAGTACAACTTTTTCTTCAGCACCAGCAGACACCGAGTACTTTCTCCAAATACTTTAGATTTTAAAACAAACTGGATTGACCTCACTCATTTTCTAGGCCACTTCTTCCTAATGCATTTTCCGTCTTGAATTAAGTAAAGTACCTTTCCAAAACCTCTTAAGACACTTTTCCGTCGAGACTAAACATTATTAGGAAAGCCCCACAGAGCGGTGTCTTATGCCGCCCCCCTTGAAAGACGCTCCTTTTGTGCTGACTAAATGGAGAATAGTTTTTGAGACACTCGCGACATTATCCAATTTTCGTGGTTACAGCTAAGCTCATCAAGACTTACTCCTGAGAACAACAATGAAATGTCAAAAACCCGTCGCTTTTAAACGTTTAACATTTTCGAGATGTATCGTATTGTGTAACGATAATTACCAAAACACGCTTCGTTGTCACACTGCCTTTTTTTCGGGTTGAATAGGTGCTTGGTGTTATGTGACCAATACACATTTTTGTGTTATTTCAAGCAAACGTAGTAAACCCATACCCAACCCAAGGCAAGTATTTAATAGTACCTTTACTTCGCAAAATGTTAAGTGGTGTGGTTTGTGGTGGCTGGGCAATGCATTAGGTTGCAAATGTAGCAAAGAAAGCAAGCAAAGTAGAACAACCTTGTTACATTTTACTCCTTCGCAAGTATTTTTAGCTGTATGTTATGTTCTGGTCGGTGACCTGATTGATTTTTCGCCTAACCTTATGTTTTTTTTCTTCCTGAGATACATTATTTGAACAGCGTTTTCCCAATTTCATTGGTAAAAGCAACAATGGCTTACCTAATGGAATAAAAATAATGCTCAGTGAGTGCTACATGACTGAGGGCTTGTGGATAAAGCATTCTTTTTTTCACTTACTGATTCAAATAAAAAATCTTTCCAGGCCCACCCACCATTACTCACCTCTTCATCGAAGCGGGCATTCTCTGGGTGAAAACATCAATTTAGTTGTGTTCTAAACAGTTCATGCGTTCATAAAATATAGTTGTCACTTGTTTTTCGTGCTATCCCAAAAGTTTATCTGATTTCGAACAACGAAAAAATTGCAATGGAAAACCAAACTAGCACGCAAAGGTTTGGCAGCTACTACTGCCCAATTGTGAAAGAATTTTAAAAGGTTTTTGGTAATCAATATTATCATGATAATTACATTAGGTGACATACTATGCAGTTAGTATACACGCGACTTTACAACCAAAAAAGTTAATACGATATAGTTGTTGCAATGCACCAGCAAAAAAATTTCCCCACTGAATTATTTCTTTCCAATAGCCGTTAGCAATTACACCTTCGAATCCTTAAAATACGAGAATATCCTTTAAACGAGACACAAGGGGAAAGCTGAGCTGACACTTTGGCTCAATACAGTTGTTTATCTACTGTCCTATCTAGTATGAACACAAAAGCTTGCATATATTGTCAACTGTATAATTACTTAGATTTTTCATAGCTTAGTTTTCGTAAGTTCCTCATGATACTGTTTTCCGTAGTACACAGTGCAACATGGTAAATTCTAAAGTTACACATTTGTCGGCGAATAGAAAAGACAAAACGTCACGTACTTTATTGGATTATTCATTCATTTCAAAGTAGATTTAGGGAGTTACGACAGTCTGTAGGTAAATTCCTTTGAAATCCCTAACATAATATACTTATGTAGGTAGTGTGGTGCAAATTCATTGCTCGTAAGCAGGCATGAAACTGACAGGTAAGAGAAATTTCAATAGTCATTGAGGTTTTAACACATTTAAGTCGCATAATGTCTCCGACAATTTATTCTATTGTTGAGTTGTCAAGAGCATAATTGGAAGCAAACATGTATGGAGTACTTTTTCCTTAGTCCTGTCGTCGCCCGCACCCTCGAGTGGCAATGGAGTATCGATTTGAATAGTGTATATGAACGGAACCTGAAATCTGAATACCCACTTTATTTGGTCTGGCGCAAGGTAGGCTAAGTTATCTTCAGGAAAACTGAAGAACAAGGTTTAGTGTTGCTACTAACCGCATGAATCACCCAATCAAATCCTAACTTGTCTTGGTTTGCGTTTGGTACTTCATCATTAGCACTTCCCTCCAAAGGGAATATTAGAAAATAAAATTCCAGCCAGTCATAGTCTCTGCCGACTTTAATATCAAACTTTGTGTGAAAGATTATTAAACTGTCAAACAAGTAAGAAAAGTGAAAGCAATGTTTGCTTAGTATTGAATGGGTGTGTTGATGTTTGATTAATTCATGATTTTGCGTAAGCATTTGTGTGAACACAATGTATCTCATCATTAATCCCTATTTCCAAGAGCTTACAAATTATAAAATACTTTATGGCATAATAGGCTGCTGAACTAGGGAAGCTGTTAGGGGGAAAAAATATGCCGATTTTCTACAAATACATAACTATAGAGAGAATCTGGAGAAAGTAGAGAAACGAACAATACAAAAGCCGGAATTTGGGGAAAACTTGAACGGGAAAGATATGCGGAGCAAGTTCCTCAGCCCTTTTTTATAATAAAGCATTATTGCCAAGAGAAGTTTAGTTGCCTCTTACGTCTACATTTTAACATTTAAACAAATAAGGTTACGAATCTCGACTGGCGCATTAAAAAAGTACTGACATCATCATCACCTTTACGATTTTCAAGCGTTAAAAATTGGCGAGCCAGGGAGGGCCCCGGTCGCCTGAAAAAGATGCTTGGCATCAGAATCTGGGATTTTTTTTTGCGACAGCCATTGCGAATCTTGAAGCAGAAATAAAAAAGTCTTTAAAAGTTTTAGAGTTTATGTCAACTTTGTTATTGGCTTTCTTTACAGTTTCTTTCAAGGAAGGTACTGCTCAAGTGAAACCTAAACTTTATAAAATGATTATAAGTGCGGATGTAATATTGTTTGCAGTGGAGCAGAAGGTATTGCATAAACTTTTCATATTTTTTTCCAAAACGGAATATGGTTGGCTGACGCCAACTTAAAAGAAAAGTAGATTACGTTCTCTTCGAATTACCGTCATAACTTTTAATTGTGAGCAAAATCCCATTAACGCAACAGAAGAATACGCACATACAACCGAGAGGAAAACAGCCATCATTTCGATTTTTTGAATAATAGTTAGACCTGAGCCATATAGCATACGTCCAGACCTCATAACAGATACCATCGTTGGCATCGCACGTAAAATTTCTAGACGCTCGCTTTCACAAGTAAAAGCAAAGATACACGTGCACCTACTCCAGATACGCATTCAACATGCTCTGAGACAGGAGCTTTATTACTATTGCTATATTTTATTTATTTTCCTCTTTTATCTCATCCACCACGAATTAATGAGGGAATATATCGCGGCAACGTTCCGAGCAAGTCGTGCGTTCTACTATTTTGCTTACGAGCGAATGTCCACTGCCAGAAGTAAAATTGCCGGAGAGAAAATGGGATACATCATGAATTAATGGAACCCTGGGGGTCTTAATACAAAAGAGAACAGCGTCAGCGTATTTTTGAAATTGGTATGCTTAGGAAGCGCAAGAGGATGACTTCAAAAATTTGCTATATTACTTGTATATTATTTGAGGTCAGGAGGGAGACAGGCAGGAAAACAGAATTGACAGTATCATGAAGAAGTAATAGCTGCTTTCAATGGCTATCATTATTATTGTTGTCTCGTTTCGAATTCATGACCCTACAAAACCTTATTTTACGACATTTCATGCAACCAGACTTCGCTTCCTATATTATGGCGATGAGTTCTTGCGGAGATGTTATTGCATAAGCTTGTAAGCGTAAAAATATTGCCATCGCCAGCGGTACTGGAATCTGTGACTTGGAAATAACTGCGACAACAATTCTGGCATTCAGCTTAGCTCAGGGTTTATCGTTTTTTATCGGCAGATTTCACACTTGCAATAAAAGCTATACCTACAAAATCCCACTACTGGTTTGTAATAGGTTTTCATGATTTTAATTTATCGAACTAAAGCCGCAGGATCAAATCTTACAATGTGTGCAATCTTTTCCATATGGCTGGGAACAAATCACTAATGTATCCGTAAATTACGTAGGAACCGTAGGAACTTATATTTGTCTGATAATACCTATGGTAATTAACAGACTGCTGCATCTTCGGTGCAGAAATGATAATTTTATATCTGAACATAGAGTAAGAAGAACAGAATGCGGACAAGCCCTTTTGTTTGTTTTGGACACAAGAAAATTTCTTTGCAATTCTTTGTTTCACCGGATTTTTGTTTTCTTGGCTACAATAACAGACAAATGAGGCGCTGGAGATTTCCTGCTATGTCGCCCATTTACTTATTTGCTACAAGATGCTTTACCAACTTTGAAAATTCAAATTGTAACGGACTTGTTTTATGGGGTTATATTTCGACGGTTGTTGGATGTAGCTTCAGTGGTGGTACGGGTCGTCTTTAGAAGTCCGTATTGAGAGTAATTAATATTTTATGCCGGAATTAA